>JARRAA010020531.1:0-33371 GCA_030557295.1 Ecitodaemon sp. MM-2014 | reverse complement strand
GTCGCCGCCACCGCGCTCCCGGAGCCGTGTGCGCCTCGTCGCGTGTGGGGCCGAGAGCTCTCGGCGCTGTTATTAGACGGCCGACCGACCGGCTTTTAGTTACGCTAAGGACGTCGTCGCGACGCCACACGCGTCCGACTTTCCGGCGACGCGCCCGAGCCAACCGCGTGTGTGATTAATTAATAATTGGGTGATCGGACAAAGGTGAACGATTGCGGCGCGCGTCTTCGAGCGCACGAACGAAACGCACGGAGAGATCAAGGTAACAACGAGGCGAGCATCGAATTTATCTCGAATCAACAGTTAGGAAAGAATATGAATTACAACCGCTTATTATTGCGTTAGGCTCGTTTCGCTCTGGGCCTAATCAATAGTCGGGAATCTGCGAATCGGCCGCTAATCGAGAACTCGTGTCGGACGCGAACTTTTCCCTTTTGTTCGCCGCGATTCCCGACGTGTCACTCCTCCGACTCGCTCGACTTCGCCGCGGCGAAACAGTTATAAATCAATTGCCCTTGTTGCCGCGCGTCGGCCGGCCGGCAATCCATTATTATAACATTATTATAACGTATCATTAAGGCCCCCGGGGGCAGAGCGCCGCCGCGCGCCGCCCGATGGATGAACGCGCGCGCGTTTTTTCCGCGCCTAATTATACCGCGCTCGCGATTTATTTCTTTATCATCGCGCCGTCGTGCCAAATCTAATTGCGGCCGCGTCCGCGACCGCGCCGAGCCGACTAATTGCGACGACTTTATTCACTTTTATCGATTGACTGGATGGGATTCAATCGCGCGGGCCTGCGTCCGGCTTTGTATGACAATCAGTGACCGTGAATTTATCGCGCCGGACCTCCCACGACACGACGCTATCGCGCACTCTTCCTCTTCGCCGCGAAGTGCACGAAACTCTCCTGATTACTAATCCGCTAATTAGGGCGGCGCGTTATCTCGTTATGCACTCGGGCGACGAGAAGACGCGCAACCGGTTATGGCGCGACGGTTGCGCAAGGCGCCCCTCCGCCGAACCACCCTTCGGCGCAATAATAACGCTTTTGTGAGAAAATGAAGAAAGCGAAATCGCAAAAAATTATTATGTCTGTCGTCGGCTGCGTTATCGACAATGTAAAACAAAAAAACGAAGAGAAGCGGAGGAAGAGGGAGAGAGAGAAAACTCGGAGAAACACCGAAAACAGAAGCGAGGAGCTGATATCGCGAATCATAAATACTGCCGCTTGTCCTAGGACGAATTTTTTGCGCCGCCTTTGTCCTTCCTGCGCGCCCCCTCCCCGGCCGGCTTTAATTTGGGCGGCGCAAGGGAAAAAATGTTCGCGTCGCTCTAAAGTTCGTTGCGCTCGTCTCAAGGCCGCGCCAAGTGCACCGCGAGGAAGTGAAAACCGGGAGAGGCGGGAGAGGACGGAGGCGGAAAAAGCACTTATACAATTATTGTTGTCGTTGGTCTTGGTCTGGCTCTTTGCTCTTAGCGAAGTAAAAAAATTTTTCTCCGCGTTGAAAACCATATGGTCTTCTTATGGTAATGAACGCGCGAACAATGCCGGCGATGCCTTAAACGAACGCCGTGAAAGCGCGCCGAAAAAAAACGTAATTACGACATCGCGCGAACAACGAACGAAATTTATTAAAAACTAAATGTAGCAAAGCGAGCGACGTAACCATGGCGAGCGCGGAGAAAATCACAATCGAAAATCACGATTTTTCTTCGTTGCTCGGCGGCAAGAACGCTTTGTAGTCTCGCTAGACGAAGAGCGGATAGGTAGAAAGAAGTAGGTTAATGCACGAAAATCAAACAGACAGCGAGGGATGATAAATCCGGCGCCGGGGCAATAAAAAATCATTTGCATTAAACCGTCCTCTCCGACGCACAGCTCTTTTGTCATCTGCGCCGTGCAAACAACGCTCGCAAATACACGAATTTGAAGCTGCGCTCGACGATTTGCGGACTAGAGACGAACGCAACGAAGCTCGCGAGCGCAGCTGCGTTCGAATGTGCGCGCCACGCGACCGCGTGCCGCGGCGCGCTCGCTTAATCTCGTGCCAAACTCAAGCACGCGCGCGAGCTCGATCACGTTCGTCTCCGGTGCCTCATGCCGCGCCGGTGAGAATCGATTACAATCAATCGCGGACTTGCGCAATGTTTATTATTTTAATCGTTTCATTGTTCGCGCACATTTGCATGAGCGTCTCACAATTTCGCGTTACAATTGTCCATTAAGAACGAGCGCACGCGAAGCAAAAGAATGAATAATTCCACGTGTGTTTTCTCTCATCGTCAGCGCGCCGAAAAAAAAAATTCTAACAACATAATTGCGGGTTTATTTACGCTTCGGATTGAAATTCTGTTTTGGGCCATGCGCATCGATCGGTTTCGATGATTTCGAGCGGCGCGCCGCAAGATCGTTATTAGCGGCGCGCGTGTGCGACTTAATTGCCGCCGCCGGGGCGCGCCGACGATCGCCGCTAGAATTTTTTTAATTCACAAATTAAGATTGCGTGCCGCGCATCGCCGATCACATCCGACGACGCGGTGGACGCTCGTTTCGGCGGCGCGCGGTGTTATTATATTAATAGAATGCAAACATACACGACACACCTGACGCTCCGCACGCCCGGCGCATTTTAAACAATTTTTTTTTCTGTCGCTTCTTCTTCTCCTTCGGCCGCGCCTCGCAGGTGGCGAACGATTGCGCGGCATATGAACTTATTAGTATGTTAATTCTTCTGACACACGTTCGGGTTCAATCAGCTACCGCGTTACACCCGTGTTCCTCTAAATACCGTTCGGTTCCTTCTCTTTTGGCACTTTGCGCCGAAATTTATAACCTCCTCGAGCGTTTTTACTGTCCGCTTCCTCGAACGCGTCCAATTTCCTGTCGAACGTCAACAATAAAATATCCGACGCGTTTATATTAATTTCCCGGCGACCGGAGACGCTCCGCTCGCTTCGTAACGATCCAATTATTAATTTCGTTAAAAAAAGAACGCGTTTTCCACTTAATTAACACTCCGGACCAACGCGGGGCGTAATTAATTGCTCGCTTGCGTCTCTTCTAAACTCTAAACATCGTAATCAGCGTCGGGATCGAGAAACCGGTTTAAAAAAAAAAACTCACTTACCGAAGGTATTTCGGGCGTCGGAGGATGAAGACGAGCTGCCGGCCGATGCGAAACAAAGTCGAAAGATTAATTCCGTGAAGGCGCAAAAAGCGAAACTTATAGCACTTTGTCAAAGAGAGCGTCGGGCGTTAAAAATAGACGAGGGCATCATCGAAATTGATTTTTTTCGGGGAGGGGGCGGCGGCGTTCGCCTTGAACCCGCCGCCGACCCTTTTTTTCAATGTCATCGTTTCAATTGATCCCCCGGAACCGCGCGTCGACGTTCATCCTCGATGCCTCGAGATTATCCGCCGGGCGTTCGCAACCGGCGGTCTCGGTCGCGTAATTTCGTAAATCATTCGGCGCCGCTCGCCAGAGAGAGATTTTTGTTTATGCCGGGAAAAAATATTTGGCGTGCCTCCTCGCGGCCGAGCGAGATTTATAACATGCTGACGCGAGTAACGGAGTGCAGCCGCGGTTGTGGGAAGGAGGGACCGGAGGCGAGGTGGGGCGAGAGCGAACGCGTGACGTCGCTCTCCCCACCACCACGCGCGGCGTTATAAAAGGCGCGTCTCGAGTGCCGAGCGACACTTGACGCTCTCCGCTCATCTCGCGCGCGTCCAAATGAAATTTCGTTGAAGCTGAAACTGAAACGTGTCTAAATCGCAAATCACCGGCGTGAATAATTCATAACTTCGAACTTCGCTCGCGATCAATGCGAGCTAATAGAATTGTGCGAAGCGCGCGGACTCGCCGAGAAATAGAAACTCGTCGGAGGTGTTTACGAGCGCGCCTAACGTCGGATCGGATTCGCGCGCGACCGAAATGGCAGCCAGACACGCCGCGCGACTGGAGAAGGAGCGAATTATGCATTTAATACGCATTAATGCGCCACCGCGACTGCTTTTCCAGCGCGTCGCTCGCCGTTTTCTTGCTTCGCACCTTACGCGGCCGTCGACGCCTAGCATTTCGCGTTTCTCGTCGACGAAGATGCACGTCTGACATCTAAGCGCGCGCGCGCCTTGAGCAATTATAACTTAATTACATCGTCGTCATCTCTTTGCGCCACGAAATGTCAAACCGAATGTAAATGGCAATTAAAAATCATCGGCGCCAATAAATCAAAGCCTTTATGATCCGAGGAACGCGCTGATATGTGCGTTATTAATTACGCACGGAAAGCCTTTGATGAGGAAAAAAAACACACGCGGCGCCGCACAATAAACACATAAAATTTAATCGGCCGATCGGCATCGACGCTATAAAACAGACATTATGCTGAGCGTTCGCAATTATCGACGCACTCGTATCACTCGAATTCGGTTCGCCGGCTAATGATCCTGACATTATCTGCGCCGAGGATCGCGCCTCCGACGGCGTACCTAGTCATAACAAGGCTCTTCGGCGGGTTCCTTCGCTTCGTTTTCGCCATTTCCCATAACTCCGCCGCGTCGCCGTCGCGGACATTCCCAGAAGTCCGCGCGGGTTTTTTGCGATTGTTCGCAACGTTCGAAGCGCGCCAGACGCGGAATACCAGTTCGTGTACAGCGACCTTTAGACCGTTCCAGCATCGACTCGAGAGTCAACGCGACGCATTCTTTCAGTTCTTCTCGTGCTCGAACTGCGGCACGGCAATAATCATAAATAGTTTTTCCGTTTCGCGACGTGCACGGCGCGACCGAAAAACAAACGAGTCGAATAATCTAGCGAGCTTCACGAACTAATTTTCCTGCCACATAACTGGCGTCAGAGGAAATTGCTTCGTCCGTAATGAGCTGAAAATCGTGAACTCTAATGAAGCACGAAATAAAGTCATTCGTCAATTAATTAACGCCCAAATACTTTCGCGCGCGAATTAAGAGCGCGCGCATTTTAATTAAAAAGTTTTTACGACGCCGCCGCCGCCGCCGCCCGTCGTTCGCATGGCGTTGCGCGTCGAGCGCGTGCCGCCGCTTCCGCCCCAAAAACTCTCGGGAAGTGGGCCGCGCAGTTTTCGCGATTATTTCCAGCGGGCGTCTGCCGCCGAGCACGACGATTTCGCCGAATGTGATCGCCTTATGCAATTGATTTGAGAAAGGCCATGTGCGCGTCAATTACGCGGCCGGGCGGCGGGCCAGTCAAACGGTTATCGCCCGCGTTCGCCTTTGTTTGCGCGCCCGCGCCCGCCCCACGCCGACATTTGGGCACGCACCGTCGACGCGCGCGAATGTCGCAGTCTCGCCCTCTCGCTCGTCGCGTTTTTTTTCATCGTCGGCGCGCGAAACAGCTAAACGCACACCTGAATGGGCTCAAATGGCATCGAAAGAGGCGTCACGTTTTACTTTAATTACACCTGTTCGCGTCCGAGGCGGAAGGCAGTTTTCCTCGGGCGCAATGTTTTTGCTGCTTCGGCTGTTTAATTTGTTTTTCAAATTTCGTCGTCGCATAATAGCGCAATAAAAAATTCCGCGCGCGAGTCCTTTTTTTAGTTGAATATAAGGCGCTGGAGACGAACGTGACCGACCTCGAGAGCGCACTTGAGTTTTACACAGGATTAAAAGAGCGGGCCGCGGCACGCGGCCGCACGGCGCGCACGCTTAAACTCATGTAAAACTCAGGCACGCTCCCGAGCTCGGTAACGTTCTTCTGTAGTCTGTAAACCGCGCGCCACAACAGCGCCGAATGCTAAATTACGCGCAGTTTTCCTTTAAATATTTACAGTATATTTTTACCGCACAACAAAGCGCGCAAATTCGCGGAAAAACATTACGAGGAAGAGAAATTACTTACACGTGCTTATAAATAATTAAATTCGCTTAATTACACCGAACTACGTTTTGAGCGGCTCATAAACAACCCATCTCAAACACTTGGTTTGGCAGCGGAGAGATGGTGGAAAATCTCTCTCAGAACCCCATCATCAGTCAATCAATCAATCGCGCATCAAATTGAACCGCCTTGAACTTTTTCATTCTCTGCGCGCGTGCGATCGCCCGCCGCCGCCGCTAAAAATTGTGCAAAAATGCGTAAACATCTCCGATGCGCGCGTTTATCAAACGGCGCCGCCTTTTTAAAAAAAGACGCGACGGCGAATAATCGTCGCGCGTCGTTATTTATAAATCGTTCGAATCGCAGCGAATTCACGAAACGCCCGGCCGGAAACGCGCGCGCGCGCGACGCTTATTTATCGTTTTCATTAAAGCGGATTTATTGGGAATTTATATTCCGCGACGCGCGGACACCTAGAGCACGTCGTAAAAATCTCAGCGCGCGTTTCTCACGAACGCTACAAATAGGCGCGCGGGTGATGATAATCGAATGGGAATTGATGCGCGACGCCTCGTAGAACTTATTAGTTACAGATGTAAACGCATTGTAAACTTGCGCCCGGAAAAATCCGACGATTTCCATGCGGCGCCCCCATCGAAAGGTTGTAAAGATTTTACGACTTCAAGACGCGCCGACGACAACTTCCGAATGTTTGCGCGAATAACAAAACAGCGCCAAATCGATGCGAAAGCAGAGGAAGCCGGCGAATCGCGCGAGAAACTACTAAAAGCTTTTTCGAACCGAAAAAGCGCTCACAAACTTTACGGGAGTTTCACCACTCACCTTCGGAGGCGCGGTTAATTTCTCATGCTTTATGCGAAGTTGTTTGCGTTAGTAAATCAGATGCGTGCTGCAGCCGAGAACATAAACGTTTAATTAACTGCGCGTCGCGGACATTGAATACGCCTCGTAAACGTCGGTTAAATGACGACAAACGCGCCTCTAATTGCTTCGATGGATTTGGCATTAAATATTCATGCGACAATAATCGTTTAGATTGCGGCGCGGCCGAAAATATGTCGGCCCGAAACCGTTGCGTTCGAATTTAAATTGCGCCTAGAGCGCAATTAAGCCGGCCGAATGGAGGAACGCTTTTCGCCCCTGTCGCATCAATAAGCGTGTTGTTCTGTTGCAGATTGAGTCGGGCCGCAATGTGATTGCCAATCGACGTGCTGATTGCCGGCGCCATGTGATAATCGCGCGACCCCGTTCAGCGTTTCGCCGACGCAGCGATGAGTTGGAGCGCGGCGGGGGCGGACAACGCCACCGCCGACGACGGCGCGGGCGTCTTCAGTCTGGCGAGCACCAGCCAGCCCAAGGGGAACGGCATCAACTCGTTTTATTTCTACAAGGTGGCGCGCGCGGACCGCGCAAAACACTTATTATGCGTGATTAGCGCCCGGCGGGGAGGGGGCGCGGGGTGGCAGTTCCTGACCCGCGCGCAATTCGGATGGGACGCGAAACTCAATTTCCCCTCGCCTCCCCTCTCCCCCGCCCCCGGCATCCGGACCGCGCCGGAGCGTTTTAAATTAATTACGCTTAAATTTGGCGCGCGATTTAATTGATATTCGCGTGAATTAATCAGTTGTTTACCTCGCCGCCGCGCGAATTTCCCGGCAAAGAAAAACACGCGCGCTTTTGCGAGTCATCTGGTCACGATGATGAGGAATCGTAAAATCGGCCCGAAATAAATTCGTGCTTGTTTTGCGCGCGCTCGCATTAACTCATGACTCGCTTTTATGGAGCCGTAACGTCGCACTTAGGGCCTTCGAGCGCCCGCCTAGGTTCGCGCCGCTTTGCGCTCGGGCGAGCCGAAAAAAAATATGCCGAAACGTCCGAAATTGATGTCGTCGCCGCGCCCACGATCAATCACCCCGAGCGTCCCGCATCGAATGTCGCCGGCGGTCACGATACGCAAATCAACTCTCTCGGATTGCGCCGGCATAGAACGAGCACATATCTCATTGATGCGAAACAATCGACTCGGACGGCGCGACGATAAATCTCGCGCCGGAGGCGAATAAAGTCCGCGCTCGGGGGGCGCCGTCAACGATATCCGCTTTCTTTATTCCGTCGCGGAATAAGCGGCGCGGGAAGGGCCGGAAGACGGTGCGGAGTGGCCCGCGGACGAAATTTGTTTTAATCGGGCGACGCGCCGCCGACTCGCCCCTAACCCGATTTCGAATCAATTTTCGCAGAAGTATCGTGTGCACGAGACGCGACTTAATAACATCCGTAAGGAGTTGAAAAGTCGCCGGAATGAAGTCCCTCTCGGCCGGGGCATAACGCTTCCGCGCGAATTTCCATCCCCCGGATTACTCATTTGCGCCGCGCGCACAATGGAAAATGTAATTTTCTCTGCGGCGCGAAAAAACAGCGCGCGCGGCGAGCGGAAACGTCGAAATAAATAAAAGTTTAAATAAAGCGCCCGGCGCGGAAAGTCGTTGATAACAATTTCGCGCCGCGTCGTCGGAGATGAAGAAAAAGTTTATAAAAATCGGCGTCGACGGGAAAGCTCGAGTTTCGCCGTCACGTAATGCGAATAGATAATAAACGAGGGGCGAATACGTGATGTGTGTAACGCGGCGCGCCGCCACCGTCTTGGCTTTTTGCGCTTTCGCCTCCTTCGCGTTTTTTTTCCCCGAAGCCCCCGGAGCCGGGTGTCGGTGACATCGTGTCTGGGACGCGGGCGAAAAAGCCGAGCGGGCTCGAGGAAAAGATACACAAAGCGCGCCGAGACAAAAAGATTGCCGAAGGGAAAAAAGCTGCTCGGAGTGCGCGCCCGCCCGGAGTGAAATTCCATAAAGCGATTAGCGCGCATTATTATTATCCGCGCTGTCAATGAAATTATTCACGAGGCGCGCGCGCGCAGCGATCTTCAAAGGCCGCCGCGATAAATGCTAATTTTACGACGGCGGAGCGCGCGAAATATTAATATACGTCGCCGGCCACGTTGCGCTCCAATATTTGACAAATTGCACCCGCCCGAGCGAGGCCTCGGCGGCGGCGCCGACAGCTGCACGCGTGATTACAAGCGAAATTAATGATAATTGCCAGCAACAAATGCGCGCGCGCGCGCCTCGAACTTGGCCGGCATTTATTAGAGGCGCGCGCGTTCGGATTTCTCGCGATAACGAGCGTATAAATAGTGCCTTCGAGTGCAGGCGTGAGGACGCGCGAGGCCGGCAGGAAGGCGGCAATTATCCGGCCGCGCGCATTCCTCAAACCTCTCCTGTAAATCTACGCGGCGCGCGTCCGGAATGCGCTCGGCATAATTCGTCCGATGCGGACGGATAATTAAATCACGCGTCGTCGTCGGTACCGAGTGACGTCATCCGACCCCCCTCACAACGCCCGTGAGGAACACGTCATCTCCCCCACCGCGTTCAAGAGGGGGACCGCGCGCGCTACGCGTTACGTCATCTCCCCCACCACACCGTTTAGAATCTATAAAGGCGAACGTCGCGCACCGCGCCTCACTCTCCGTCACGCGCGCGTCGATGAAGGAGTAAAAATAGCCGTTCGGAAATATTCGCCGAGGGCAAAAACCTGAGTGATAAACACATCCGTCACGCCAAGCACGGCCAGTTGTTTTCTATCGAAACAAAACCGCCGTCGGCAGAAAACTAGAAACGACCTCAAGGCCGCGGCGTATCATCGTATCATGCGCGGCCATAATTCTGCGGTTATGTTCAATTTGGACGCAATCCATCGATCCTCCGGCCGTCTCGGCCTTGCGAAAAGGGAAAAACTGAGATAGCCGCGATAGCGCGACGTATTTATAGTATTTCGCGGCGATAAGCATAACCGAGCCGGACTAAATCATTCCGCCTCGACAACTATTCGCGGCTCGCGGGACATCCACGCGCTTCCGCGCACGCATTAGCCTCGAGAGCGGCGCGAGAGGGGGCGGCCGCGGGCGTAATCCGATACGCGCGTGGGCGAGACAAAGTTTTGAAAGCCGCCGCCGCCGATGCCGCCACGCCGTCAACTTCGGCGCGGAGCGCCGACTGAATACAACGGCCGTTTGACGTTTCCCTTTTCATCCTCTCGGATCGCCCGGCACGCTCTCAAACACTGGGCCCATTCACCGCCTCCGCGACGGCCTCGTCAAAGGAGCGCGAATTTATTATGTAGATATTTATTTGCGCCGACTTGCCAGACGCCGATCGTCCTCGGCGCGACCGAAACTTTAGATTAGTTCGAAACTAGACGAGCGCGAATACCTCGAGGGAGACGGGAGAAAACGCTGAGTCTTTATTGCCGAGTCGAATTGCGCCGCGGTGCACATTCGACGAGATTCGTCCGCGCGACCGCTGTCGGACGTAACGCGCTCCGGCTTCGATCCGGTCCGTCCGAAAACGTCGAGCGCACTTTTGCGCGCCCGCCCGCCCGAGACGAGACGAGATTTGAGCGCAGATTACGAAGTTATAATCGAAATCGCGGTCAAGACGAGCGAAAACATCCAGTGCTTCGGCGAATTATGACTAATTTACTTGTTGCTTCGTCGGGGGTGTTTTTTGAGCGTCTAGCGTTTGTTTTCTGCTCTCGCTCCTAATTGCGAGCGAGCGCGGCTCGTCGCCGGGGGAAAATCGCGAAAAGCAGTTGTCGCGATCGCACATTACGCCCGGCGCTCGCGGGACCGCACCCGGCGAAACGCATTCCGCCCGAAACCGCCGCCCCCCGAGGAGCGAGGAAGCCGAGCGCGCGATCGTTCCATTAGGCCCCGCCGCCGCAGCGTGCGGCGCGCGCTAAATGTGCGGGTTTAACCCGCGCGCGCGCCCGAAACCTGATAATCAAGCGCCGCCGCGAAATTTACGCGCGCGGTAATCACGGCGTTAATTCAATGCGGACGCGCGATGTTGTGATTAAAACGCTCGGTGCAGTAAAACGCGAAAAAGCGGCCGAAGGGGCACTCGGGCGGAAATCAAACGCGGACGCCGAGAGGCCCTAGAACGACCCTCTGCGCAAATAACTAAATGAAACGTTAAGATTTCCGCCGGCCGCGCACAAACCGGAAGCGGAAGCAACGACAAGCGAGGACGCGCGCGCCGTCCGGGCGAGCGGCCCAATTCATTGCGCCCGTTCCTCACGTTAGATCAATTGTTTGCAGACTGAACAATTCACCGTGCTCTGGGTGCTCTTCACGATGATCGTGCTGGGCAACTCGGCCGTCCTCGTCACGCTGCTGGTGAGCAAGAGTCGCAAGTCGCGCATGAACTTCTTCATCCGCCAGCTGGCCATCGCAGGTACGTGCCGCGCGCGGCTTGACGGGCGAACCTCTCCGGCTTAGTCTCCGCAGATCTCGCCGTCGGACTGATCAACGTCTCCACGGACATCGTGTGGCGCATCACCGTCGCCTGGCACGCCGGCAACGTCCTCTGCAAGCTGATACGCTTCCTGCAAGCGGTGGTCACCTACTCGTCCACGTACGTCCTCGTCGCGCTCTCCATCGATCGCTACGACGCCATCACGCATCCCATGAACTTCTCCGGGAGCTGTGAGTATCGCGCGCGCCTGGCCGCATCCAATATTATCGCGCGTTTCGGCCGAGCGCGCTTCGCCGCCCCATTAAATCCATCCGAAATAATTTCATTTAAACCATTCGCATCGTTCGTTGCCGCCTTCCAGGGAAGCGAGCGAAGTTCCTCGTCGTCATCGCCTGGCTGCTGAGCTTCCTCTTCTCGCTGCCGACGTTCTTCCTCTTCGAAGAGAAGCCCATCGAAGGTGAGCGCTCCATCCTCCCGCGTCATATTTTCACCTGCGATGTTGCGCTCGCGCGAATCGGCGCAACGAGATAGACGCGTGAATCCCCGGGACGAGGCCGCGTCGCGAGACGGTTAAGCAAAGCGCCGGATGCTCCATAAAGCTTTACGCTAATTTTATGGGCGCGGGGAGCTTTTGGCACGGCGGCGGCGCGCATTCGGAATCGACTGTTTGCGCGTTCGCGCCGCTTATATGGGTTGCGAGGGCGCGGGGGCGACGTTCGACGCGCGGGCGCGAAGAAATTAAGGGCGCCGCGAGAAAGTTTATCGCCTCCGAGTCCCGTCACGTGCAGCACCAATTTGCGAATGCTCGGGACTTTTAAAAGTCCGCCGAAAATCTCGCCGGCCCCGACGCGCTATTACTCACGGCGGCGCAGCGTCCCGGGCGCGGCGGTTCGTTGCCCCGACGTCGGCGCGTCCGAGGCTGATCTGCGACAAGATAAAAACGGATGTCCATAACTCCGGAAAGGACTACGGCAACGAGCTGGAACTGAAACCGTCGGCGTTTTCGGCGGCGATGCTCGTCGCCGCCCCCTCCCGCCCGCGCCTTAACCTAGCGCACGACCCGAACCGAGGAATCCGGCGGCATAACTCTTCGCGGCGCCGACTTTAATTGCCCGCGCGACGTTTGCGCTGCATCCCGGTGCGCGCCCGCGAATTTTGTAGGTCAGCGCGAGATAATTGCGGAATAAAATTACGAAACGGCGGCGGCGCACGTCTCATCCTCGGAGATACTCTACAAGATTTAATTAAGTCTGGCGCGTCTTGCAGGCCTTCCCCAATGCTGGATCGACCTGAAGCCGTGGCAGTGGCGCGTGTACATGACCGCGGTGTCCGTGATACTCTTCGTCATTCCCGCGCTGATCATCAGCGCGTGCTACGCGGTCATCGTGTGGACCATATGGTCCAAGAGCAAGCTCCTAATACCCGTCGGACACGTGCCCATCAGAAGTAAAACTTTCCGACGCTCGCCGATAGCGCTGCCAGAAGTGTCATTGTCGATTGCTTGCAGGCGACGAGCATCGCGCGCATCCGCCGAGATTCCAAGACGATCACGACTGCAGGCGAGCGAGCTCGCGCGGCATCATACCGAGGGCGAAGATAAAGACCGTCAAGATGACTTTCGTCATTGTTTTCGGTGAGTGCGCGCTCGGGAGCATGCCCGCCGTCTCACGAGGCGCGTGAATGTTGCAGTCTTCGTGCTCTGCTGGAGTCCGTACATCGTCTTCGACCTGCTGCAAGTGTACGGCTACATTCCCGAGACGCAGACGAACATCGCGATCGCCACGTTCATACAGAGCCTCGCGCCGCTCAATTCCGCCGCCAATCCGGTGATCTACTGCTTGTTCTCGACGCACTTGTGTCGCAACTTGAGGTACTCGCGGTCGCCCAGATCTGCGAACGCGTGTTTTCAAACATTTGTGTTTCATAAGGAAATTACCGCCGTTCTCGTGGATGTCCGGCTGCTTGACGCTCTGCTTCCCCGGCGTGCACGGACAGTGCTTCGGCTACGGCGCCGGCGACTCCACCGGCACCGTAACCACCTCGCTGACGCACTCGTCGCGGCGGTCCGCGTCCGCCGCATCGCTCCGGCACACCATACGCCTCCAGCCGGCGCTGCACAATAGTCACAAAGTCGCGATGTCGGTGGTCTAGTCACGTATTGATAACGCGCGCGCAAAACAACCGCCAGTCGCTGCGAAAAAACAAACGACGATCGCCAAGTCAACCGACGCAGCGCAGAACAGCGCCGAACGATACCCCCAGCGCCACCTCGTGTTCTACGTCGGAACTCAAGCAGCTATTTTGTTCCAAACGCTCTCAAACGCATTTATTTGTAATTTATGTAATTAATTTAAATTAAAATACGTGTGCCTGTACATAAACCGCATCTGGCGAAGACGTCGCACGCTCGAAACGCCTCAGAACACCTGGGTGCTATTAAGTACCACATCGAAGACGTCGAAAGAAGTCGTTACAAGAGTAACGAATGAATAGACATAGTCGTACGCTTTATTTTTCTAATTGTTAATAGATGTTATTGTAAAGAACGTTTATGAATGTAACGGCGTATTTTCTACGATATTTCTGTTACGCTTTGCGAGCAGGTGATCGATTGAATGACAAAGTGTTTTCTACGAGTCCATAATTACTATAAAGAAACGTTGTTATTGTATTAACTATTTATTCTACATCCGTAACTATACAATAACGTATTCAGATATTGTAACGATGTACAAATTATTGTTTACGAGCGCGATTTTAACGCAAAAAAAGGATAACGTAACTAAACCAAGGGACCATTGGCTGGTGTGATGAGACTGCTTATATATTTTGGTACGGAAACAAATGGGGAGATGATACGAGGAGCGACGGGAAACGCGAACAAGGTATAATGAAGAGAGAACTTATTTATTGAATTGCGAGGGGAGAAGAAGGATGAAGAAGGGTGTAGCCAATGTGGACCTCTTTGTGATAGCATTTAGACACTGACTTTATACAATATTTAAATATTTAAGATTCTAAGGCATTAACCAACGAAAAACATGAATGTATCATCTCGCATCATTCTCATCGTTATTTTTTTCATGTGACGTCCGCGGAGCGGAAGGGAAATTGGAGAAACTGCGCGATTTCAATTGATGGATGATCTGTCTTGCTGTATTGAACGATTTATGTAAAAATAAAGAATAGTTACAACATATCGCAACTGTTTGCTGCATAAATCATTTAATTCATAATTGTTGTCAATAATCATTTCACAGACAGGAATGCGGTCAAGTATAATAAACGATCACGAATAGAATCACCAGTAAAGTGACAATCATCCCCCCAAACATGATAATTTTGTCTTGCCCCACTCGTTTGTCTATCAGTTTCATGACATGCTGGCTCAGACCCAGTGTGCTTGTCATGTCCATGATTCTCTTCTTGGCACCTTTCAGGACGCTCCTCTGTGACCTCAAGGACTCCAGAGTGCTGGCACCAGTGTGCAGCATTTCGTCCATGCCCCTGTTGGACCGCAACATTGCACCATGATGCTGCAGGCCGTAATCTAGGTCTATCATGGTGGTCTCACTGTTTGCTCTGAATCTGGTGCTGAGCAGTTGCTCTCTCTCGGCGGCGGCGTTCTCCTGCCGCTGCCGCTTCTGCTGGGCGGCCGCCAAGGCTGCCTGCAGATGCTTGCTATCGTATTTCAGCTGGTCGCATCTCATTTTTGCATGCGGGCGTTGAGTTACAGGCACTTTGAGGACAAATATGTCCAGTTTCTCGCAATTTCTGTAAAAGAGCGTTATTACAATGGTGTCTAGTGTCTATCGCATAGCTGGTTGACGAGTTCTTACTTGTTTATTGAGTGAATACTTTCTTGTATCGCATCTTCGATGGTGATTCTGTTTGGATTATTGCCTTCCAGTTCTTTGAACTGCTCTTTAGTCTGCTGTATGAGCGCGTTTGTTTGGTGATATAACGGTTCCATGGTTAATACATTTGTCTACTTAATTTAATATAATTTAATAAATAAATAAGTTTAAAAGTTTTCACAAGTTTTCCAACCTCATGAACTGTGACAACTCATAGCTGTCAAAGCTAATGGATGTGACTCGATGTCTTAACGTAGGCAGCCCATCATTCAACAAACAACCCAAACAATAAACACAAGACCAAGAACAACAATCAAAGAGTTTTTAATAAAACAACGCGTAAAAGTAAACGTGTCTCGATGAAAACTCATCTACACAAATAAAATTCTCTTAATGGACGCCTTAATTCGTTGTCGCCTTTGTGGCAGCCTAGGAACAGAGGATGGTTTACTCCTGCCCATCTCCGAAGACCTAACTTCCAAGATAATCACACTATTTCAGTTGCACATCGGTGGCGCAGACGATAGATTGTCGTGCTGCGTGTGCGACGCATGCTCGCAGACGGTAAACTCGACGTGGCGGTTCTTCGAACGCATACAGAAAGTCCAACAAGAGTTGCATGATGCACTAACAGCATCTGAGACTTTGACTGCTTCGACCTGCTCACAAACTGATGTGGCAGTCTCAACCAGTGCCACAATACCAGCAATCATAGTGAATGTTGTGGGCAACGAAGACAGCTATAAGGGCAAGAAAAGAAAAAAGGCTCACATTGTTCCTGAGATAGCTGAAGTATTGAAGCACAAAGAAGACGATTTGGAAGCTTTGTCAGGGGCCAGTGATTGTGACTTAAATGACGATGGCAGCATTATCATGCAGAGGAACATCCAAGGATGGGAGAATTATCCTTGGGCATGCTTTGATTGTGGGGCAAGTGTTTTGAACTATGACGAGTTGAGGGAACATTATGGCCAACATCACCAGAACAATATTAGGTATGCGATTTGCTTGTGTAAAATTCTCTAAAGTTCTTAATTTGTTCGATTTTTAGATTTGTTTGCGCGGACTGCCCTAAAGTCTACACAAAATACACGATGTTCTTGTCGCACGTGCGAGTGCACCGGCCGTATTTGAAATTCTGCTGCGACGTGTGCAACAAATGGTTCCCCAACGCCAAGCAGCAGGAGAAGCATCGCGCGGAGCACAGCGACGACCGCCCGCATGCTTGTCTGACGTGCGGGAAGCGCTTCCGCATGCAATCCGCCCTCTTGGTCCACGCCAGATCGCATCTGCCCGTCGAGCTGAAGAACCGGCATCAGTGCGACCAATGCCCGAAACGCTTCGGCACCAAGCCGAACCTGATGGCGCACAAGCGCATCCACAGCGGCGTGCGCGACTACACGTGCGACACCTGCGGCAAGAGCTTCGTCCAGAAGGGCAATCTCGAGAATCACATGCTGACGCACACCGCCGCCCGGCCGTACTCTTGCGCGACGTGCGGCAAGACGTTCAAGACGCAGGTGCGGCTCAAGAAGCACGCGAGCGTGCATTCGGGCCTCAAGCCGTATCAGTGCGACGTGTGCGGGCGGCAGTTTCGCGAGCGCGGCACGCTCAAGGAGCATCACCGGATACACACCGGCGCGATGCCGTTCAAGTGCGAGTTCTGCGGGAAAAGCTTTCGCTTCAAGGGCGTGCTGACCACGCACCGGCGGCAGCACACCGGCGAGCGGCCGTACTCCTGCTTGGAGTGCCAGCATCACTTCACCAACTGGCCCAATTACAACAAGCACATGAAGCGGCGGCACGGAATCAACACCAGCGTGACGGTCAGGAAGCCGCAGGCCATTCCGCCGACCGGGATGCCTCAGAGGAATCCGCCGGGGTCGGTCTTGGCGCCGCCGCAATTGCCCGAGACGCACTTCGATCCCGAGCCGCATCAACACCCGCAGTTTTATCCCGTGATGAACTTGTACACTTTGCAGGAGGACGCCGCGAGCGACAACGCCGGCATTGCGGGCATTTGCTAGTTTTCACGTGTTATTTGTGATCTCTTACAGTATTCGCGTTTTGTAACATTTGCATCGATGATTTGAGTACAAACCGCACTTGTAAACGAATAAATCTAAATCGCGTTTCAGCTGCTTAGTCCTCCTAAGGAGGTGCCAACTCCCCTTTCTCCTCCTGAGTTTGCTGCAGCACCATAAAATATGAAACCGAACCTTTCACAATCTAAAATAGAAGATTTTACGGATGGAATTTGTTCAAAGTCCGCCTGACCTACCATCATTAACGTCTGCATGCTCAGGGGGACAAATTTCCCTGCTGTGATGTACAAAGGTCTCTGCGCACGTCTCACAATCATTATGATTGCGTTTTTAATGTGACTGGAAGCCCCCGGCCAGTCAATTTCGGCTGCGGCGAAGGCCACCTTCTCGGCCTCCAAACTAACTTCGTTCCCCCAGTAGCAAAACGCGCCGACCTGGCATGCAATGCACCACCAGAAGAAGAAGAAGTGGAAGAACTCCGCGCTCCCGATCGGATACTAAAAACCACATTTTCGTACCGCGAAAGTTTCGCGCGAAAATAACTTACGAGCGAAGCGAAGAACAGCAAGAAGCACATCAGAATCACGCTGCAGACGAAAACCGAGAGGATCATTATGCTGCAAAGGTTCTCCATCTCGGCGGCCAGGTCCAGGACTTGCAAATGATGCTGAATGCTCTCGCGCATAAGGACGTCCATCTTTTTATTAACAACTTCCAAGTTGTTCCGCTCCGACCCGGCCGACAACTCCGCCCTAGCTCGGAGGTTCCTCAGACCGTTCGCGAGGATCTTCATCTGGACACTGATGTGTCCCATGATGGTCGCCATCAATAAATAAGACGTCAGGATAATGTACGCGTAGACACAGATTTCGAAGACTTGATACACGACGGAGATTTCGAAAAACGGGGGATGTTTCTGAAACTCGCCGATGGACAAGGGCGCAAAGGGCATTGTCCACTCCTCCATGGGTTTCGTGAAGCGCTTGTGGAGAACTTCCAAGCCGCTCATCAGAACTGTCATGTTTAGTGTGGCCGCAAACGTGATGTACATTCCTTCGCTAATCGTAACGATTCTACGTATCCAGACGGCTTCGATTTCACCCCCTCGGGTTATTTCCGGCGAAAATGGGGGCTTGTGCAGCGATAACAACATCGCGCCGATCTTTTTACGGTTTAAATAAAACAGAATCGTCTCCATACCTCCTGGAATATTAATCAACATTAAACCGTAGCTAATATTCGGGGAATTAGTTAGATTAAGTCATTTGTTTACCCATGATATGCGTGAGTAAATAATTGGTGACGAATGCGATTGTGTTGAAATCGCCCCACTGTACGAAAAACTCGTAGGCTTCCAGGCCGGTGAAGAGGATCACGGTGGTTATGAGCAGAAACTTCGAGAAAAATCCATACCAGAATGATTCTTCTTCGTACAGCTCAATTCCGAGCAATCGCAGGACGGTTACCTGGAAATATTTAACAATTCCAATTAGAATCAAGTTGGACACAGCTACTTGATTAGAAAAAGTCGTTACCTGAACACGAAAGTAATTTTTCGGCAGTTTTTCGTCCTTAAATGCTCGCCAAACGTTTCCCATCGTGAAAAACGTCTACAATCCTTTACGAAAACAACCCCCCACATTTATAGAAAGTTAGTTCCGGTTAATAATTAATAATTTTTTTTTTTTGTAAATTACAACTTGTGTTACAAGGTTATTACAGATTAATTATTGACGCTCGTTTTAACGTTATTTCACATTAAATATGAATTAGTTTTGTGTAATTAAAACGAGTTTGAAAAAAAGTTGAATAAAACGTCAACGGATGAATGATTCATCGAGTGTATTCGTAAATATGTAGTTATTCGCTGAATTATTTTCATTAGCCGCTTAATCCACCTGATCCACCTGAATTAGTGGTGATATTAATTAATTTTTGGCGATATAAAAGCCGTGGCGAGATTTTATCCAGCACAGTGGCAAAATAGAACTTGTATTCGAATTGCTAAATATAACTAAATAGAAGTTTCGCCATGACACGGCTCCTAGTCCTAGCACTAGTTGTTTTTATTTTCGGTTTGATTGCGGACGTTAGCTGCAAGCCGCGTCGGGCGAGATGTGCGAATTTGTTCGACGAAAGTTGCATGAACGGCGGGCTTCCAGACTCCAACGACGACGAGAAATGGCTGGGCCGCAATGGACTCGGCAGACGCGGCCTGGAACGAGCACGAGACGCGCGTGAATTGCAAAGCCAGCGTTTGGACGACTTCCTACGACGTGCGTACGAGAACATACCTTTGGAAGGCGACGAAATTCCCTTGGAATATGCACGCCGATTGAAATCAAAGCATCGGGGACCTCTGCAGAAACGATGCGCGAATTTGTTCGACGAGAGCTGCATGAATCCGCGCGAAGATCCCGGCGACGACGAGGACTGGCTGGACGATCACCAGCTAGGCAAATGACTTTTCTCAACGCGACCATAGCTCATTCGTTCTTCACTGGTTAAGCTTAAATGAATACAAAATAAACGTGTTTACTTGATAAGCTTGTGTTTTTTGATTCACTGCGATTCTGGCCGGTAAATCTTTTTGAATTCTTCGAAACACATCTGCTCCGTGTTAAGCCGTCGGCAGGTCCTCAAATATTCTAAATACGCTTCGTAAACTTGCGCGTTCTGGTCGCTGAACATCGTGACGTCCAGACGGAGATCTTTGCCGCAATCGTGCAGCTTGAACGGCGGCACGAACTTCTTCGCCTTCCGCGGCACGTCGAAGACGTAACTACCGTCGGAGGTCTTTCTGGCGGTGAAGACGACTTCCGACTTTTGCATTTGTCTAAAAGACGGTCGGCTAATTATCTCCTTGTAGTACTTCTCCATCTCCGCCGGGTTGGTCGAATTGACGATTTGATTTCTCTTCTTGTCGTAATGTTGCTCTAGTTCTTTCTTCGTCATTTTGTTAAGAGGCTTTGCTTTCGTCGGCGGATGGAAAACGACGTCGCTTACGCCAGCCGCTCTGGAAGTGCCGGGCGTATCGTCGAACTGTTGTGTGGGCGGTATTTGATCGAAATTCATCTCGAACGGCATCAATGGAGGTGCTTCCTCGTTAAGTTCTGCGGAACTCAATAATTTACGCTTCTTCTTAACAAGGAGGCAGGATTTCTCCGTATTTGCTTGTCCGTTCGTCCCAGTAGTGTCCGTAAAAGGCGTGTGAACGTTCGGTTTCAGATTTGTTGCGAACTGATCGGTGGATGGCGAAGAGCTCGTCGAAGCAAACGCTTCTTGGGCGTAATTCATTCGCGTTACATTGTCAGGGAAGGGAAGTGCAAGGTTCACGGGCGTCGAGGCGTTTGCCTGTCTTTTCGTCCCAGTTGTGTCCGTAAAAGGCGTGTGAACGTTCGGTTTCAAATTTGTTGGAAACTGATCGTTGGATGGCGAAGAGTTCGTCGAAGCAAACACTTCTTGGGCGTAATTCATTCGCGTTACGTTGTCAGGGAAGGGAAGTGCAAGGTTCACGGGCGTCGAGGCGTTCTCGGCGCGAAGATTATTCACGAAACGCGAACTCGTCAGAGAACTCTCCATATCCGTCTGGTCTTTAGACGTCAGGGCAAACTCGTCGTCCAACTCGACTAATTGCGGGGACAGATTTTCGAAACAATTAAATTCCCTGTCTGCATTCTGATTTGCAGTGTTGGTTAACAAATCGTTTGCTGGATTGTTGTTCTCAATGAAATCTATTGGTTGTTCTTTCGAATGATTACCAAAGATATTTTCTTGTTCTCGTTCTTCGAACGGATTGCGATAATCAGACATATTAAAAATATCTTCGCCAATGTTTTCAAAAATGTTAGTTCTGCTCCCGATAGTGTGTGGGTAGGCTTGAGGAAATACATTCAAAGAAAACTCGTTACCGGCCGTACTGGGCATATTACCAAAATTAAAAGTGCTGCGATTTTTACTTTTACCTTTGTCGTTGTCGTCAAAAATATTACACCCAACTTCGTGATTTGACGGAAAGTCTTGGGAAAATAATTGCTTGCCGCGTTCGGGGGATAAATTGCCCAAACCAGTTTCAAAGTCAAAATTACTGAGATCCTTGACATCCTCTGGAATATTACGAATATTTTGACTATTCTGACTGTTTTGTTGTTGTATCTCTTTGACTTTTTGTGAAAACAGTGCGAACGCGCTTCCTCCGGCATCTTGTCTTACCGGACTGGACCGTATTGGCAAAAAGGCATAGTCATCGCGGTCTTGTAACATTTTCTGTTCGTCTAAAGCTACGCCAGAATAGTTACGGAATAGGAATGTGCCTTTCTTCGAAGTTTGGGAGCATTTCGACGAGTTTAACGTCGTATTGCGTGGAGGATTCCTCACAATTACATTTTGTTGTATTGTTATCTTATTGTTAGGATATCTGGCCACACCAGTAGGGAATTTAACCCGTTCTGGTGATACTTTGTTTTGGATAGTATCGTTCGTCGATACTGATGTGCCAATAATATCACCACTGGTGTTTTTCAATCGATTAAGATGATTTTGGACCAGGTATGAAGTCTCAGTAAGGTTTCCACTGCTTTTACTCGATGCCCCACGGTCATTTGATGTTGGAGCATTATTTTCCAATATGGCGCCATGACTGATAGTTAGGTCCATATCCACATGTTCAACTTGTGTCAATATATCAATCTGATTATCACGCGTAAAAACTTCAACGCGGATTTGAAGGCCCAAATCAGCTAAAGACCGTTGATATTTACTCCAGAGGTCATTCAACGCTTGTTTCGTGCACTTCCCCGACCGCTTCAACTCCACCAAAGTGCTCTCCAGGTTAATCTTGAGCGCCATCTTCTTGTCGATGGCAGTTACGTGCGGTTGCATGCCGTCGACTTCCTTGACGATCGCCTCGCAAGCTTCGGTGACGTCGTCCGGCCAAAGGTGTCTGGCAAGCGACAGTCCGTAATTCTCGAGCGTCACCACCCCGGGGATCAATTTGTGCGTAAAACGCAACTTTGGCTTGCGCGCGTTTTCGTAAATCTCCTCGGTCTCTAGCTGCCAGCTGAAACGATTACGTTCCTATTAACTGAACTGCAATTGACGGGCGATTGGGACACTCCTCACCAACTTATGTCCGGGTAAATCTGTTGCAACTGCATGATGTAGGTGTAATGCGTGGTGAAGAAGATGTGAGCGGGCGTGCGCAGTAATTTCTCGCAAATCGCCATCGCCAAGGCGGTGCCTTCGCGCGCCGCAGTCGACCGACACAATTCGTCGATGATTATCAGCGTGCGATCGGTGATCGTGTTGAGGAAGTGCTTCACGTCCTTCAGTTCGAGCGTGAACGCGGACGCGCCGCATTCCATGTTGTCCTCGAAGTAAATTCGAGCGAGGATGCGGTCGCAGACGCGGAACGTCGCGCTGGTCGCGGGCACGAAGCAGCCGATCTGCGCCATTACCTGCAGGAGGACGATCTGGCGAATGTAGATGGATTTGCCCGATCCGTTGACGCCGGTGATTAAGTGCAGACGTTTATCGGGACTCGCGATCTGAATTTAACAATTGAAACTTAAGAAGGGGAAATTTATAGAAGCACGGGAATATTTACGATGTTATTTGCAACCGGTGCCGTGTCCAAGACGTAATCAAGGAGTGGATGGCGTCCGTCAATGACCTTGGTGAAATTGTCAAATTTGGGCCGTACGTAACCAACTCCGGAGGCCGAGGCGTGAGCTAGAGCTTGCAGAAGGTCTAATTTTGCAATTTGTTCGCACAGAACGTAAAATATCGATATGTGTTTGTGAACTTCGAGTAACAAGTCATGTAGGAAGCTGAAAAAACAAGTAGAACGTAGAATCGAAGGATTTTCATCGTGGGAAAGGCAAAAATACCTACGTATTACTGATTTTTGTAATTTCCCGAGCGTTATCCTCCAGAAGATTAGATAAAGTCAACAGCTTGATGGTTTTCATCGTCACCATCGTCGCCATAACGTCCACCTACAAAATCGCCCTTGAATAACTCCCAAAACAACGATTTTCCACCACCGATACCTGGCAAATGTACGGCGGCAAATTGTTCTTCTTGAACTGATTCCGCTGCTTCGGCGCGAAAGTCAACATGATATGATAGCCCTTCTTCTGATTGTGCATCAGCTTCAAGTGGTACCCGAGCTCCCTGCCGACCTCCTCGACGTGCTGGCGCATCTCCTCCACGCGCGTGGAGTATCGCGTGCGCAAAAGGTCGAGGATCCCGTTGAGGCCGGCCTTGACGGCGAAGCAGCGCGCCACGCGAGCCTGCTCGCCGGCGCAGGGCTGCGCGTCGTCGTGAATCACGCGCTTCAGCTCCGCCCGCAGGTGCTGGAACTCGTCGCGACCGAGCGTCGCGTTCGCTTGGTGAAAGAACTTGTTTCTGGTCGGGGCGAGCAGCTCCCTGATTGGCTCGATGTCGTCGAAGAAGCTGTTCAGCAGGAGGATGTAGTTCAAGTGACGCTCGTCCCAGTATTGAGCGTTCGCCTTCAGGATCGTGGTGAGCGACAGCACTTGGCCGAAGTTCTTTAACTTCTTGAGCGAGTCCTAGAACATCAAACGACTAAACTAAAAATTTGATTGTTTCGTTGTAGAATTTTACTCTGATCGAATTACGCAACTCCGGACAGTTGTACAACTCCTCGACGCAATTCAATCGATCGTTAATCTCTTCGATCCGATTCGGCGGCTGCAGGATCGTCGAGCGCAACATCCTCGAGCCTAATTTGGTGATGCAGTGATTTAAGATGCCGCGCAAGCTGCATTTTTTGCTCAGATTCGCGTTCACGCCGCTCGCAGCGCACGCGACGAGCTCCAGTTTGTCGGCGACGAATACGTCGATCATTGCGTTGTAGTCCGACTCGTTGTAGGCAACTTTTAAAGTTTCCTTCGCGTAGAACTGCCGCTTGTACGTCTCCAAGTAGGCTTGGAGAGCGCCGGCCGCCGTCAGCGTGTAATACTTGCGCTGCAGGACGAGAATGACTGGATTGTACGCCGGCGCGCAAACGTCTCGCACGAATTGCTGGCCGTTCTCTTTGCGAAACACGTAACGATCGATGGCGATGATTTTCGCCGCGCGAAACGCGCGCTTCAGCGCGTCGACAAGGCGGGATCCCGTCAATGTCTTCGGCACCAGGATCTAATAAAACATTACTGTTATTTTCATGTTTTGAGAGCTTGCTTGGGCCATACTCACTTCTCCTGGGTTCAGTATGTGGATCTTGTGAAGGATTTTAAAATAACTGCTTGTGTCGGATATTTGAAACAAGGACAGCTCGGGATGTTGAATGTTCATCGCTGCGATGCCGATTTCGCACGATGCTTCGCCTCTTCCCTCGGTTATTGCTTGTTTTAGTGTAAACAATTGTGCTTAGAGCGATTGCGATTCTTACCAACTATGACGTCACCATCTTCCGCCGTTGTTGTTTCAGTCGACGTCCCCGCACCGCTCGTCGCCGAATGCCAGCGTTCTGTGCTTTTCGAGCCGCTCGTCGTCGCAGTCGAGGCTTTCCTCTGGCCCGGAGCGGTGGATAAGCCATTTTGTATATAGACAACTGTGAAACGCACGAAATTCAGACTTAGGGAGTTACAACTTTCAAACAAATTGTGAGGTTATGTGTCGCTGTCTGTTTCAAATCACTGAGAAACGTACCTTTGAGGGTCCTTTTCTTGTTGCGGTTGTTGTTAAGCAACCCAAACTCGTTCCAGTTCATCGTGAACGTATTTTCACTGATTTATACAACGCTTTTATAGTGTTTTACTTCGTTTTAGTTTGAAATATTAACTGGTTACTCGGGCAGGAGTAAGTTAGTTGATCGAAGTGATCGAGGTGGCGCTGCGAGACGGCGAATTCAACAAGTTGAAACAAATGAACATCGCCGAATGCGTTTGTTAGGCTATTACTGATGTTGATATTTAGTTTTGCGAAGAGATTATTTAATATTATAACCACTATAGAAATAATAAAGTTATTTCAATAAAAGGTTGGCGCGCGACTGTGACAGGACTCGAACATGCAATCTTCGGATTCGAAGTCCGACGCCCCACGGTCAGTTGGAGGAACGCTTTAGGAACTGTTCACCCTCCGAACGAAAATCGACTGACACCAACCCCTCCGTTTAGGGTGTTCGGTTCCTAGAAACCTCCCCTCAACTGACCGTGTGGCCTAATGGATAAGGCGTCGGACTTCGGATCCGAAGATTGCAGGTTCGAGTCCTGTCACGGTCGAACAAACTTTTTAATAAAATTAACCCAATTAACCATTTAATCGACCTGTCAAGTGTGTATGTAGTGGTTGATGGGACGCATACATGTTGTGTGTTTGACTACGGTAGTTGCAGCAATCGGGACGGAGGAATTAGTTTTTATGACTTAACTTCGGAGAGCCCGAAAGTGTATAAGCACTAATGCGTCGGCGCAGCTTAAGACCTCTTACAGCCATAACCCGGCATTAGTGCTAGTGCGCGAGTCCTTGTCAAGGCCGTGTCCTTATAAACCGCGCGTCCGCTTAGAATAATTCAAGATCTGACGCATAATTGCATAATTCATTTTTAGTCCTTGATGTCATTAACATGTCTAATTTAAACTTGTATGATTGAGAAACGCTTTCGGATGTTGCGAAACAATTTAGGTTAGGTTAAGGTCATGCGTTTGTCGGTCAGCTGTGGCGCCGTGCCATAAATGAACCAAAAACAATGTTTTCATCGATTGCATCATGAGGTAAATTGTATCACACCTTTTCGCAATGAGAATCGCTAATAAAAAGGTAATTATTCACAGGTTGACTCTCGTCAGGCTGTTCCATACCACCAGGAACAGCCTGCTAACATCAACAGAGGTTGCCACTGCTCTGCGGCCCTTCTACTTTGCAGTGCATCCGGATTTATTCGGACAATTTCCGAGAGAAAGGGTACATCCGGTCCTACTCGTTTCTTAAATTCTATGTGTTAATCTATAATAATATTTGTTTTAGTCCACGAATGAAAATTCCCTGAAACAACTGAGCTCGTTCATCGAAACACTGCAAAAGTCTCGAAATGCCCCACCATGCACAGTAGCCTTCTATATCAGGGACAATAAGGATGAGGCAAAGAAGGGGACATTCAAGCTGGTTAAATTGGACCTGAGGGAACGCGATTTGAGAGTTGTCGTTTCGAAAATCTTAAAGTCGTGTGACCTAAGCACAGAATTCATCGACAAACTTCCTAAGCCACAGCAGAGTAGTAGCAACCCGTATAACTACCGGTTTGAACGAGCTGACCGGACAAACGACATCGACCTGACCAACATAGACCCGAACGACGTGATTTTCGGTCCGTTGGCGGTCAAGCGGAAGATCAAAGACGCGCAAGAGAACTTGAGGCTTGGCAAATGGCTGGAGCAAAACTACAAGGAGGCTTGGGAAAGAAGCAAATTGACCATGCCCATGAGGGAAGACATCGAGGCCCTCAGCACGACGCTTTCCCGCGAGTTGGAGCTGAAAGACCTGCGATGGGACTGCGGATGGAACATACAACACTTCAAGGGGTGTCTGCAAAGCTTGAACGCGCTGGCGCAGGAGCATTTCGACGAGATGCGGCGTCTCAAGGGGCGAATTTTGGTGTTCGCGCCCTTTACCGGCGTCAGCCTGGACGGGCACATCATGCTAAATAGCGGGGAGGTGCGCCACAATTGGCTAGACGTAAGTCGCGCCCTATTCGCCATCTCGTAACTCGTTCTCAAACAATCACGTTTGTTCTCTTACACGACCAGCTAATAAAAAACATCAAGAAATACGACGAGCACCTCGAAAGGATACCGGCGTTCGAGAGGGCCGTCTCGCAGGTGCTGCGCGACATAAAAGTGATGCGGCGCAAATTCATGCCGAAGATCCTGGCCGGCGAGTACGAGCGCCATCTGCAGCAAATCACCACGTCGCTGAGCGACTTCCTCACCTACAAGAAGTTCCCGGCAACGTGGCCGAAGTCGCTCAGCGCCTTCGAAATCGTCGTGGAGACGTAAGCGTTGCGCGAAAATCATACTCGTCATTCGACTGTGCATTGTTTGACAGGGAAGCGGGCCCGCTGATGGTCTCGCCCACCGGCCAGTTCATCGTGCCGGCGTCCTGCCCCGGCTTCCTGTTGGTCAGCTTCATCACCGACAACATGGACGCCGCGTCGGAGCACATGCGCAAATACGAAAAGGACAAGCACGTCGAGCGCTCGCTCCAGGAGACGTGCAAAGTCAGCCTGCGGCTGCTAAGCATTCGAAAGGACGACAACGTCACGCCGGAAATGATGATCGCGTGCTGCGAAAATCTCCTGCTGCAACAGCGCAGCCTCGCGGACCTCACGAACGGACTGCGACTGAACATCTCGACGTACTACTCCGTCCTGTCCGACGGCGTGGTCTGCGTGCCGTGGAACTGGAAGCTTTGAGACGAGCGCGGCGCGATAAGAGTCGATAATTTCGTAGCTAGGGCAATTATAAGTATAATAATAGAATAGAAAGTCGGTTAAGTTCAACGCATTGGGGGCTAGTCGCTTTCCTCGCTGGACTCGGAGTCCTTGAGGGCTTTGGGCTTGTCCAACTTCTTGGAGCGCCGCCCCTCGAAGTCGGAGCCCTCCTCGTCCGAGGAGTAGATCGCCCCGCCTTTGGGCGCGTTCGTGCCGGACTTGTACTTGTTTTTGATGGCGTTCAGCGAGATCGCGCCCTCGTCCTCGCTGCCATCTTCTTCGCGATAAGCTTGACTCGCGTGCAGGCGGTTGCCGTCGCTTCGTTTGCGCGGTTTCGTTTGTCTGAAGGTCTGACGAAGCTTCTCTTCTTCTTTCTACAGGGAAGAATTGGAGAACTAAAGCGCGTCCAAACGGCAACCACGAGAATTACCTTGAGCAAAGTCCGCTTGTCCTTATCGGGATCGACCCCGACCTGCGACAGGATTTTGATGCCGCTCGTTTTCTGCGAACGATCCGCGAGCGACAGAGTCATCTTTCTGTGCGTGAAACTCTCGGTGGAATGCGGCCGGAAACTGAGCTTCGTCCTGAAAACCGCTTGGCCTTGCAGACCGGTGCCTTGGCGAATAAAGAGATGATTGTGGTCGCCCTGCAAGGGCTGTTTGTACACGTCGAAGATCTCCGAGCCGAGGTGGAGGCTCAGCGAGCCGTCCGACCAACGCACCAGGCGCGCGTTCGATTGCTTCACGAAGTCGCCGTCCTTGTTGATTTCCTCTCTCCAGCGGATGGTGTTCTCCACCTTGAGTTTCAGACGAGCGCGGCCCTCCTCGTCCAGGGTCTCCTCTTCGTCGATTTCGTCCTCGTACGTGTCCGGATCGAAGGGGCGCGTCTCGACGGACAAGAAGTTGGGCAGTTTGACGAAGTGGATCTCCTTGCCCAAGTCGCACGAGATTTTCGGGATTTTTACGTCGATGCGCGTTTCTGCGACTGGTTCCTGCTCTTCTTCCTTGTCTTCCTGCTTGGGCAAGATTTTTTTGGTGATTTTATTCGCTTTTTTATTTTTTTAACTTACGTCTTGTTTTTCTTTATCATCCTCGTCCCCGGACCGATCTGAGCGATCATCCTGATCCATTCGTTCGGGTCTGTTGTCCTCGTCGCTTCTATCATCCCTTCCTGCGGCTTCCTTCGCCTTGCCTTCCTCGTCGCTGCTGATATCGTCAGCGTCGCCGAATAAATCCGCCGCGTCCGCGCTCTTATTCTCATTCTCACTGTCTGAACCTTTCGCTTTATCTTTAGCATCCGACGGACTGTTTGACCTACTCCTGCTCCCGCTCCTACTCCTGGCAGCTGCTGATTTTGATCTGCTCCTGCTCCTGCTCCGACTCCTACTTTTACTCCTCTGCGAAGGAGTCTTAGACCTACTCCTACCTGACTGAGCACTTCTGTTTGATTGCGCACTACCTGACCTACTCCGAGACCTATGTGAAGGTGTACCAGACCTTGACCTGGACCTAGAACGGCTCCTTGACCTTGACTTTGATCTGTTGGATGCTCTGGATGCGTTTGAACCTGACCGCGACCTGGACCGCGATCCACTCCGGCTCCTTGTTCCACTCCTGTGTGAGGCTGACTTTGATCTGGCACTGGCGGCACTGCCCGACCTAGACCTGGATCTTGACCTTCTCGAGGCCGGACTGCCCGAACCGGAACGACTGCGGGAACGTGATCGGGACCTCGAGGCGGAGCGCGAACGATCCGAGCCGCCGCTGGCGTTGGATTGGCGGGATCTGCCCGAGGCGTTCGAGTCAGGTGTGCCAGATCTTGATCTGGATGGTGAAGGACTTCGATTGTGTCCTGAACATTGCGATATTTGCATTGAAGCCGTGAAAAAATATAAAAATATTGTATATTACTCACCCATTGTTGTTATTTCATATATTTTCGATGATTAGTATATTTTAAAACGCACTTATTTTAATGAAACGCGAGAGAACGCGGTGTTTACAAGCACTGGTTTTGAGGTTGTGGCGGTTTGCAGTACAAAACGTACAAAACAAATGATGGTGTAAGGTGTAGGCAACCAAATCTACAGAATTATCTTTATACGAAAATAATTCAAAACATTGGGAAAACAATATTAAAAACATTAATTAATAATATTTCAAGAATAGGATTATTATTATTTTTAATGTTTATAATAATTTCATGAGTTACGAAGTTTGAAAAAGTTTAAGAAGAAAGATTGCGCAACATGATCAATATTGTTTTAAGTCTCCTTTGTACAAACGTAAACAAATGCTTTCCAACTAAGGACCAGATCTAAACACATAAATGCTTCCACAAATTAGTATAGTAATCACATTGGTGTAATATTAACTGCGCATTTTGCGTTAATGAACGCCGTTTATCTGTAAATAGCGCAAACAAACAGTATCAATCACTGTGTCAATCGCGTCTAACCTCGAAACGCTCAAGCACTCGAAACTCTCGCTGGGCGCAGAGTGATTGAACGTAAATATTGCGCTAAAATCTCAATCATGAGCATTCAAAAAGCGGACAAACACGCGAAGATAAAGAACTTCATACAATGTTACCGCGACTTGCCAGTTTTGTGGAATACAAAGGCGAAGGAGTACTTCGACAAGGAGAAAAAGACCGAGGCATACGTTAAATTGACCGCTTTGTACCAAGAAATCGAACCGGGCTCGACCGTGGACGACGTGAAGAAGAAAATCAACGTCTTGAGGACCAACTATCGACGGGAGAGCAAGAAAATGTTAATGTGGCAAACGCTCGGAAGGACTTTGCAGCCTTCGTGGACGTTTAACGAGCTCAAATTCCTCGACGATTATTATGAACAAGTCAATAAGTCGGTTAAAGTTAGTTCACCAAAGATGAAAGAGGAATTGGTAGGGTTCGTCTGATTCCATACTTTATACTTTTAAAGGTAAATGTTTTGTAACTTTTGAAGGTTTGGGAGTTAAACTATGGCAACGATTCGCCCGGGACTTACTATCAACATGAAGAACAAGAACTGAATATGGAAAATGACCATGAAGATGTCGAACAGCCCCAGTGCACAAAAAAGTTTAAAACAAACGAGAGCAATTTGACATGTGAGGGACATTCATGTTCGAGAGTGATGGAGGAGACTGAGGAGAACATAACGGCGAAAAACTGGTCGATGAAGCTCGCGAGGCTTAAGCCCGACCAAAAAATCTGGGCGGAGAAGTTCATTAACGACATTCTCACCGAAGGCGAGCTGGGAACTTTGCATCGCCATTTCATGTCGTCGATATCACCTAAGATGGCGTAAGAGATCGTTTAGAGTTTATTTTTTGCTGGCCGACCTTGAGTGGTTATGGTCTGCGCGAAGGAGAGAGAAAGGTTGAGCAAGAAGTGAGATAGGTATACTCGGTTTGTCAACCTTGGCCAATGAGAGCCTACAATTTTGAAATTAGTGTCTCCCGCTTGCGGGCATTAATGCAATTACCGCATCTTCTCACTCGCACTTTGCGCCGTAGACGGCGACGAGCGTTACCGGCGAAGAGCCGTCATGCGATAGTCAATTGTGGCGCACGCATCGCAATAATGATAATATATTAATAATTTGCTGATACATATGTTCAAATAATAATTACATAACATGTACACAATAATAATCAATAGATTTCTCCAATAGTTTGCTAGTAACTCCGATCGATCGTGGCCGAAAACCGAATCCGAGCGTCAATTCCTCGCCTCTCGCCGGGCGCAATCAATATAATCGTGAGGCGGTGTTAATTTATCGACTATCAGCTAGAATATCTACAGTACATAATACGTATAGTTATAAGAATAGTTTTTAATAATAGTAAAAATGCATGTTCGTAATTCATCTAATCAAATTTCCCCATCATAGATATTAACAAAAAAATATATATAATAATAGAATTGCCCGTCGCGTGCGTCCTAAACGAAACGAGTGATAAAAACGCGCTAATCAAGACGAAATCGATCACCGACCCTTCGCTTCCCTCGAACGTCATTCGATATCAAAGGAATTTCATAAAAATCTGCGCTCCGTCGCAGCATTGGAGTACCGGCGCCTGTGCTCTGCTCGATTGCTTATTGTTGTAGCGTTAGTGTGCCGAGATCGGCGACGAAGAGTTAGAGACGGGCGCGCGACGGATTGCAACGTTCGTTTCGACCGTATTTACAGCTAACCGTTAGAAGTTCGAATATATAACTTTATTTGACATAATCTTAAAATATTTACTGTATATATATATAATCATATTGGTATATATGTAATTATTATACAAATAGCTGTATATAAATTATTTTAAAATGTACAGGGTGTTTTAGGCGGAATTAGCTAGCATAAAATCAAATCGTTCGCTCCTCGGTGCGCGTCTCTAACTCTCCGCTCGCCGAAACTAAAATCGAAACTGACTTTATAACATTAATAATAATAATATGAAATGTGTAAGTATTTCGTAGACTTTCGCGATTACAAAACGCCATCTCGCTATTTGCCGTTCCGACGCATCGGGAACGCCGCGGAACACCCTAGAACGTACATTGTATGTAGACTTAAAGTGTTAAACGTCTTATCGATAGTAATAATCTCGCTACATGCTCGCGTTGCCGTCGAAAAGAAAGGTTGCGGTGAAATTCGTGCAATCCGACGATCCGGCTCGCTCGCCTCCGTGGTAATGTTATCCTAGCGCTAAGAACGGCGCAGTCGCATCCAGCACCCCAATGACATACGAGTATGTGTATTTGTTTATAAAGTAGTTGTTGATTCTGTTAGATCCGGTCGCGACCGGCGGCGATCACTTGCAGCAGTTGCCCGGCGCTTTCGCGCCGGCGTCGCCCTCGGCGAGCCGCCGGCCCTGGCCGCTCCCGCTCGCGCCCGTCGCCTGCTCGTTGCGCGGCAGCTTGTTGGCGATGGCGAGGAAGATGTCGTTGACGTTCATCGCCGTCTTCGCCGACGTCTCCATGAAGAGCAGCGTGTTCTCGTCGGCGTAGTTCTGCGCCTCCTCGTACTCGACCATGCGCTTGGTGGCGAGGTCCTGCTTGTTGCCGGCGAGCGCGATGACGATGTTCGGGCTCGCGTGCCGCTGCAGCTCCTTCACCCACGTCTTGGCGCGCCCGAACGAGTCCTGGTTCGTGATGTCGTAGACGACGATGGCGGCCTGCGCGCCCCGGTAGTACATCGGCGCCAGGCTGTGGTATCTAAAACGCGAGGCGGAGGGTGTGAACGCTGGTAACGGCGCGCGTGCATCGATATTGACCTTTCCTGTCCGGCGGTGTCCCAGATCTCGAACTTCACTGTGGTGTCGTCCAGGCAGACGGTCTGGGTGAGGAAGGCGGCGCCGATGGTGCTCTCCTGGAACTCGTGGAACTGCCCCTTGACGAAGCGCAGCACCAGGCTGGACTTGCCCACCGCGGACTCGCCCAGCAGGACGAGCTTGAACTGACAGATCTTCCCCTGGGTCTGTCCGTTGGGTCGCTGCGCCGTTGCGGTTCTGGTCGACATTATCTACAAGAAGCGCCGCAGTGTCATCGAGCTCATCAGGCATACGCACAGGCAAACATTAATGCGAACTGGTGCGTGAGTCATGCATGCGAAGGGTTGAACGCGCGGCCGAATCGAATTACGCCCAATTAGCGCCGGGGGGCGTCTTTCTTTTGTTCAAGGGCGATTGTTGATTAGCGCGCCTCCTCGCGTCCCCGGTCCACGTCCAATATGGGCCGATCGGCGTCAACAGGTCCGCCTGGCGGGCCCGCGGCGATCGTCGCCGTCCGCGCGCCCGCCGCGGCCGCGCGCTCGCCGCGGC
>JARRAA010020481.1:0-11905 GCA_030557295.1 Ecitodaemon sp. MM-2014 | reverse complement strand
CGCCGCCGCCGCCGCGCCGCCGTCGCCGCGGACAAAGACGGCATTAATTAGCGGCGATTTTTCGCCGCGCGAATTCGCCGCTCTTGATGACTAAATGCGCGAGCAAATAGAAACAACTGCGATTTGGCGCGAGCGCGCCTCGCGGCCGCCCGCGGTGCGCATCGGCGGGCTTCTTTGTTCGGTCGCTTCTTTGTTCCGCGCGACCCACTCCCACGACAGTGACACGCGCGGTGACCGACATCGGGCGCTCGCTTTGCTCTATCGCGCATGCGCGCCGAAGATTTTCAGTAAAAGTTTGTTGCTAGTTTGTGGAAATTTTCGACGCCCACGCCTCTCGCGTAATTCGAGCCGAAGAGCCGTGCGATACCGGCACGCGGACCGCCGGAGAGCGGCGAGGAGGAGGAGGAAGAAGAAGAAGTTGAAGAACCGGTGCGGTACTAAACCGAACTGGAGTAATCCGTGTGCCTCTCCTGCGTTTTCTTCTTCTTCTTCTACGAATAGATTCGACTTCATTTTATTGTTAGTTTTAACTGGTGGTGGGACATCCACATCGATTTTTAGAAAATAAAAATCGAAATTAAATTTAGGTTAATTTACTCTAGCGGCAAACATCGATGTGTTAAGACAGCAACATCGATATCAACATCGTCCCACCACTAGTTTTAACCAATTTGCAAACAAATTTGTTTATCGATTTCGCGTTAATTAAAACGCGTTCCGGGGAAATAAGTTTCGTAGAGAGAGAAATACTGCGGGTCGGCGCGAGGCGCAAAGCAATTAAAACGAATTTGTGGCCGCAACCCGCAGTGCACGTCCGTCCGGCGCGTCGTCTTCGCCTTACGGACGTAAGGACACGCGCGGGGCCGCCGGATAATAACGCTATCGTCATCGTCCCGCCGCACCCTCGGCCGAGCCCAGTTTTCCGAACGCCGCCGCCCCCCGGCAACGAAAATACGCTCGCTCTTCTTTCTTTCGAATCCGTCAGCCGACGTCAAATTTCGCTGGACGTGTCAATCGCGGCGCGACGGACGCGCGCGGACGGTCGTCATTTGTTCATTCGGCGGACGGCTTTAATTCGAGGAGGCAGGCGGAAGGTGCGCGCTTCGCGTGCGCCGCTCCCCGTTCGCATTAGCTAAATGGGGTGGGCTCGGCCCGTAAACAAACGGGCGGGCGATGCATGCGATGCGCGCGTGTTACACAATCGGCGAGCCCACGCGACGCGCGCGTAAAAACAAAAGAAGCGCGCCCGGTTGCATAACCTCGCCCGGCGGCGCTGCACCGATTCGCTCCCTTTTCTCGCTTTCCGCGCGCGCGCATAATAATGTTTGCTCGTCAAAATCGGAAAAACGCAATTTATCACACGCGGGGCGCGCCCGCGTCCCCCTAACGATGACAGCCCGTCCGACGGCGACGGGGACGATAACTCGGCAAACACGCGTCACGATAAGCGAATCCGACTAAACAAATGAACTGCGCGGCGCGCTTCTTCGACTGCCCGGCGAAAACGTTTCCTTGCACTACAATTTCCGGCTTTTAACGCCGCCTTTGAAAGCCGCACTCGGGCCACCGATTTATAATATTCGCCGTGTCATCCGTCGGCGGACTGTCAGTTCGGTCTACCGCGCGTGCGCGCTGCGCCTCGGCAATGTAGGCAGCACACGACGCGGCGCGCGCGGCCGGCTCGCGTGCGCGTTTTGTTTTTCGAGGCGGCGCGACGACGGCATCATTTAATTAGCGCTAATTGGTTGCGGGCGATGGGACGGGTCGGGCCGTAAAACGCGATAAACTAAATGCGGAAAATGCGCGCGGCGATGATAATGCCGATAGCGAGCGCGTCGCGCCGCGCCCAGCCCGCTGACGTAATGCGCTCGCGGTCGCGAAGTAGTCCACCCAACGCACGCGAAAAATCGCCGAACGAGATACGGCCGAGGTTTTAATTTCGCGCCGCGCCGCTTAATCGCTTAATGAACGCGCGTTTAGTGCGCCGTTTCGATTTTTAGCGCCGCGTCGTTCAATTTAGTTTAATTAAGTGCGTTTTACGCGTCGCGTCGGGGGAGACGGCGACGTCTAATTGGACAAATATTTGCAAAGGTAACAGGAGACGCGGCGCGCAAGGCAATAACCGTTAATTGCGATCGGATAATGAGTTTCCACGTGTCGCCACACGTGATGCGCGCGCAGTCCCGGCCGGCGCGGACAGATGGCGCTCGCTCCGGTCGAAATATCACGCGGGCAATTTCGATGCAGATGACATTTTCGCAAAGTTCGCCGCCAACGGACCGTCCAAATATCAGTCGTTACCGGCCGAAATGTCAATTTGCGCTGGGGGCGCGCGCGAGATCGCCCCTTGTTTCGCAGCCCATATGATCAACTAACAAGACGTTGTTAAAGTTTAGATTGCTCGCGAATAAAATTGCAAATGTCGCCTAAATACCAAGCGCGCAGGGCGGAGGGTGGCCGCGCGTCGAGGGGAGGGCGATTTTTATTGTGTTTGCCCAAGGTGCGACCGCGTGCGCGCTCCAGCGTAAACAAAGGCGCAAGTCGCGTACGAGCGTAATATGATATCATCCAATTACGCCGCCCCCACAAATTGGATTTTTGGCTCGTTCGACATTGACGCTCGACGAGTTTAATAGTTTCGCCCGGATTTTTCATCGTCGCTAATTGCGGCGCATCGAGCGCTCCTTATTCGTATCGACGATTTGCGCTAATTGCGGCACAATTCGGCGTCCCGCGCGCGTGGGCTCGGTCCGGGCGGATATAAGCGCGGCCGGCGAGATGCGCCCATCTGCAGTCGGCCGCGAGCGATGCGCGCAACGCGATCATGTCGATCCTGTACGGCGATTCGGGCGTGATGGGCGTCGAGAACGACGACACCAACAGCGACCTCAGCGACCAGGGCCGCTTCCTCGCGAAGGGCGCCTTCCTGCTCACGCCGTCGCACGACCTCAGCCTCGACAAGGCGGCGAACATCTGCGACAAGCTGAACTTCCGCGGCAGCTTCAGCCTGACGAAGACGGCGACCGGCATCCTCTTCAAGTTCTCCGAGCCGGACGACTACCAGCAGGTCTTCCGCAAGGGCTTCCACAAGGTAGCGCGCTCGGCGCGGCGCGGAGAGTGGGCGGGTCATCCTAACGATGCAGTTCTGGTGCCACTTTCAGGTGACCGGCGGCCGCCTCTATCGCAAGGTGGCGATCCCCTGCCGCCCGCAGAAGACCTTCTCGGCGCTGGTGCACGAGGTGCCCGTCGACCTGCCCGAGGACGACGTGCGCGCGTCGCTGTACCGCTACGGATCGGTCGTACGCTATCCGCGCACCCCCAGCGCCTCGCCCTTTGCGCGCTAATCGCGGTGTGTGTGTTCACGTTGCAGGTGGAGGTGACGCGCGTGTCGCCCAAGATCGATCAGCCGCCCGGCACGCCGAACCCCATCAGGGTCACGCTGGCCTCCCTGGACGAGTACAACAATCTGCTCCAGACCGGGCTGGACTTCTATGGCGCCACGTACTTCCCCGCGGAGCCCTTCAGGAAGGAGCTGCTGCGCCCCTCCGCGAAGGAGAGCTCCATGTCGCCGGTGTTCGACGCCGCCGGCTTCAATCGGCTGCCGCCGCCGGCGAGCCGCTTGTTGAAACCGCGTCAGAATTAATTCGGGCACACCCTGTACGGCTGTCACTTTTATCGTATTAATTGACTAAAAACGCTTGCGATTAGAAGCAATAAATCTTTTGGAGCACCTCGTAAGATTTAGCGTTGGTGTTAGGGGAAACCCCGTTGCATCGATATATCGATGTGCACCGCTATGATGTTTGGGATGCTGCGACGTTGCGGGCACACACCGAATCGTTTATCGGTCGCCGTGGAGAATTAAGCCACGCCGCCGTCGACAGGTGTTGCTCCCGTCAGTAGGAACGTCCGCACCATGCCCGACGCAAAATGTCGCGCATGATTCTTCGCTTGCACGGCTCGCTTCGTCCGAAACCGATCCACGCGTCGCCCGCGCCTCGTCTCCTGCGAGTCGCCGCGAGAAACTTCCCGACGTCCCTGAACTATGGTCAAATTTTCGGTGTTTTCGGTAACCCTGCGTCCTCTAGTTGGCATAACCTAAAATACAATCGGCGGTTCGTCCCGTAGCCATGCGCAGCCTCGCCACGACCTCGAACCCGTCCAAGCCGCCGCCCGCGGAGCCGGAGGACGCCGCGCCGACGATCAGCGTCGTCCTGAGCGAGATCCGCGCGCAGCAGAAAGCCTTTCAGTCGAAGGTGACGCGCACCAACGCCGACGTCAACGCCTCGCATCTCGAGGACAACGCCAGGTTGGAGATTCTCCGCGGAGGCGCGCCGTCGTTGCAGCTGGAGCCGGAGGCCGGCAGGCTCCTCCTCGACCCGGCTCGCGTGCCGCCCCTGTTCGCCCCTTTCGTGCCGCCGACCTCCGAAGAGAACGCCGCGGTCGGCGCGGCAACGTCCCCCGGCAGAGAGCTGCGCAGGCCGACGGGCAAGTTGCAGCTGCACGCGACCGTGAACGTGCCGCGAGCGCCGCCGCCGCCGCGCGGCATCATCTATCCCAAGAGCGCGGAGCGTCTGCAGGTGAGCTTCAAGCCGCCGCCGCCCGCGGAGAACATCGTGCCCGCGCCGCCGCCGCCCACCGGGCCGCGCTTTCTGGAGAGCACCACGCACAAACTCAAAGTGCTGCTCGAGACCACCGACGTCGACAAGGAGAAGATCGAGGTTAGGTCCCGCATGCTGAATATCGGTAAGCCAGACAAAGAGGGAGAGAAGGAGAGGAGCGCTGCGACGTCGGCGACGGCGGCGCCTCCTGTCGAGCACGCCCTAAGCTCCGACGTCGCTCCGGTTCGGACCGATATACTAGGCAACGCTGTATCCACGCCCCCCGCGCCGGAGCAGCGACTCCTCACGTCGGTCGTCATGAAGCAAAAGTTTAAGGTCGTGCCGCTCGATCCCAGCGGCAGGTTTGCGAAGAGCACCGCGCCGCCGACTGCCGGCGAAGGATTGCAGACCGAGCAGGAGGACAGCGACGGCAGCGATAAGAACGCGAACAGTCGCCGCTGGAAGCGGCTGAAGTACACGATGGCGGCGTTCGGCGTCGTCGCGACGATCGTCGGCGGCTATCTGATGATCGTCGTCGGCTCGCCCAAGTACGACGAGCGAGGCCGGCTGATACGGGACAAGTACTCGCATCTGCCGCTCCGCCTGCAGTACTACAATCGCATCAGGGACGAGCTGGAGAACTGCAATCGGATGATCAAGGAGCCATCGCGCGACAAGCTGCTGCCGGACGCCCTGGAGCCGCCGTACTATCAGCCGCCCTACACGCTAGTTCTCGAGTTTACCGATCTGCTCGTGCACCCCGAGTGGACGTACCAGAACGGCTGGCGGTTCAAGAAGCGACCAGGTGGGGGGAATACTATAACGGTGCATTTCGATCCAACGGTCGGCCAATGCTCTAGCGCATCGATCGATATGCACCGCTATAATGTTCGGATCTCGCGACGTCGCGCGACCTCGAATGACGCAAATCGTCAACGTGGCAACGTTTCAGGCGTCGACCAGTTTCTAGAAGCTTTGTACACGCGCTTCGAGGTCGTCGTGTACACCGCCCAGATGGGCATGACCGTGTTCCCGATCATGGACGCGCTGGACGGCAAGAACCTGATCAGCTACAAGCTGGTGCGCGACGCGACCAACTTCGTCGACGGCGATCACGTCAAGGACCTGGACAAGATCAATCGCGATCTGAGCAAGGTTATGGGCTACGTCCGAGGACGGCGACATTGCTAATCGTTGCCGGTGGCGTGTTTTGTAGGTCGTCGTGGTGGACTGGAACGAGAGCTCGGTGAAGCTGCACAAGGACAATCTGTTCAAGATTCCGCGCTGGGAGGGGAACGACGACGACAGCACGCTGTTCGATCTGGCCGCGTTCCTCATAGGTTGCCCTCTGACCTTTCCGCTCTCGAGCGCGCGTTCTGATCGTCCTTTTTTGCTCGCAGCCATCTCCGAGTGGGAAGTGCAAGACGTGCGCGCCGTGCTGCAATACTACGCGCAGTTCGAGAACCCGCTGGCGAAGTTCAAGGAGAACCAAATGCAGGCGCTGCAGGCCACGCAGAGTTAGCCGTCCGCCGCGTGCTGTAGGTTAGGGTGAGATTGCAATGCGCGCGTATGTGTCGCGAGGGGAAATTAATATTTTAGGTTATGCAATATTGGTCTTGTGGTGCTTACTTTGTGCGCGGCGGCGACGCTGGTCTCGCACTTGTTGGAAGGCTCTCCGGGGTGATTCGATTCGCCAGCGCATCAGCTGGTTGGAAGCGGCGCTTGGCCTAGTTGTTGCTCGCTCGGCGCGACCGGAAGCGCGTTCTTTTCGCACGCGGGTTTCAAGGACGCGGACGCGCGCGTCTTGGGCGGCGGGGCGGTCGTTTTTCGGCGAGCGAATTGCGTGCGTTTGAACGGAATCGAGCAAAAATTCGCGATTCTCGGACGAGCCGAGGGAAATTTCCGCGTTACCGCACCGTGCGCTCCGCCGCCAGTGTGGCGGCGCGGCGCGACGGGCATGCGCCGCGGCGCGGATGCAACAGGCGATCAATAACGCGCCGCCGTCGCCGCCGCCGTCGCCGTCGCCGACGTCTCCTTCGCCGCCGATTCACTACTAACATACTCGCGAGAAATTCGACTGGGACGGAGGCGGCGCGCTCTCGTTAGCCGTGAAAAATTACGCGAATATGTCGGCGGCCGCTAATTGATCGAGACCGATCGCCGCGCATTTGTTTTGCTTCGAGCGGGCGCGCCTTTCCTCGGCGGCCTTTTCCGCTCGTTTTTGGCGCACGTCTCGCGCGGAGGCGGCGGCGGCAGCGTCTTGGCGCCGCGCGCCGGGCCGCCGCGGCGCCGCCACGCCATTAATTCAGCAAACAGAGCCTAATGATTGAATCAACAGTGTGACGCCGCCGCCGCAGCCGCCGCCGGGCCGTCGCGTCGCAATGACCGCCGTGACACACATTCGCAGCCGCCGCGCATGAAACGCGAGACGCGGCAGCGAAAGGGGAGCGCGCCGCACACGACAAATTACTTTTTTCGCTGCCGCCGCCGTCATCGTCGGCGGCGGCGCGTAATTCGATGCAATCCGATGCGCGCTTGTAATCAATGTCGGGGGTGAATTTCGCATTCGCTCGACTTCGAACGAGTCGGAAAATCTCGGGGGGCGGCGGAAAGCGCGCGGCGATTCTAAACGTTTAATTATTTAATTAAGGAGACGTTATTAATAGGCATTTTATGCTCGCGTCGCGTGACCGCGCGCCGTTCCGCTCGCTCTTTATCCGCCAGGATAATCTGCTCGACGTCCACTCTAATATTTAATCATTTTTAACATTAAACTAATTAAATTTCATAGATTAATCAATTGTCTGTGTGTCGTATCGTACGCAGACACCTTGTATATTACCTATTAAACTAATGCAAGTCCCCGCTCGGCCTTAATCCGATCGCGGTCTCGTCCTCGGCGGAAATATTTCGCACATTTTTTGCGTATGCACAAGTGCCCGAAGGTCCTTCGCGCCCTCCGCTCGCCATGTCGTTCGCTTCTATTATTCCGCCTCGCTTCGGCATTGTCGGGGGGCGCGGGCGGGCGGCGCTTTTAATTTACGAGGCGCGTGACTCGAATGGCGAGCGCGCGGTTATCCTGCGTATGAATACCATAAACAAATGCGCGCCGGCATAAAATTAAACTTTGACGCGCCGCCGAAATTTTCATTTCTTGATTTTCGGTCGTTTTCCCTCGTCCTCCTTCGCGCCCTCCCCCATGTCGTGCTCGTTTCGCGCTTTTACGGCGCGATGACTCACGACGATATATTTAATTGCGATCGCCCCGCTTTTGATTTAGATTGATGAAAAGCGAAGGCTTGGCCGCCGCCTCCCGATAATGATAACTGTATTGCTGAAGGTGCGGCTTTCTGCGTCCTTGTAAATAATTGCGTTTCTTTTTTCCGCCAGCGTGACGTCCGCTGGCTGTCGATTGTGTTAATTAATCAAATCGTGCGACGTCGCCGTTGTTTTCCAGGTTACTCGCATTATTAGGAGCATTGCTAGGGAACGACATTCATTTGTTTAAGCGCCGTGGGTTGCCTACGTTGGCGTAACGATTCGCATGTTTGTCGAGGGCGCCACTGCGACAACAACTTGTGCATTTGTTTGACTGGTGTGCATGCACACGCAAAATCAAAGTCGCGCCGCGCGTTCGGTGCACGTTTCGTGTTTATTTCGGCTACGTTTCTCCGCGTTACGACAGGCGCACCATGTCCGACGAAATCGACTTCGAGACGATGACGATGGAGGAGTACAGGAGCATCAAGGACTTCGACATAACCTTCGGCATCGTGCCGACCAAGTTCGGGCAGTGTCTCATCGGCGTTCACGACGACAAGATTTGCTACACGTCGCTCTTCGACGAAGGTACCCCATCGGATCGCGCGACTGCGCCCCCGGTTTGATTGTCGGCAGTTATTTTTCTCGGCAGGCAAAGACAATTCGGCGATCGATCTCCTGCAGCAAGAGTGGCCCGACGCGAAGCTCAAGGAAGACACATCCAAAGTAGAGGATTTAGCTAAGAGTATTTTTAGTAGGTTCGAGGAAGACACGAATGGCTGTGCGGAGGGCGAAGGCGAGAAGAACGAGGGCACAGAAAATCCTAAAGCGAAGCCCAAAAAGAAGCTGAACGTTCTGCTGCGGGGCACCGAGATGCAGTGCAAGGTGTGGAAGGAGTTGACAAAGTTGAAGGAAGGCACCACTTCCAGCTACGAGCAGATTGCCAAGGCCGTCGGCAATCCCAGAGCCATTCGCGCCGTGGCCACGGCAATATCGAAGAACAAGATCGCCTACGTCATTCCCTGCCATCGCATCGTGCGCAAGACCGGCTCGCTCTCCAAATATCGCTGGGGGCCCGAGCGCAAGATGAAGATCCTAGAGTTCGAAGGCGTCGCCACCGAGCAGTAATTTTTCGAGCGTTCCAACGTCTAGTTACCATTTCGCATTACGTTCAGATTCTATTTGTATACCAAGGAGAACTCAAAGCAAATTTATTTTCTTAGTTATTCGATGCGTATTGCGTTATTATCGCCCCTAATCCGTGGAATTTGGTGTTTACATCGGCTCGGTGTTGTAAACAAATCAAAGTCGGCGTCGGTTCGGTTTCCTGTAATTGGAAAACTTCGCTTTTGTCGCGCAGATGGCGTAGATGTTCGGTCGAAATTCCTGTAATCCTCCGCCATCGCTGGTTGGTTGAAAAGTTCAATCATAGCTGGCGCTATTCAGTATCGACAACCGAGTAATTTCGTCCGTTTTATTAGAATAAATATATTTTGTCGTCTTAAAAAGTTACAAAACCACTCGCGCTAAATTTAAACTATGTTTTAACAACAACACCTTAACATACTAATTTAACAATCGATTATACAGGGTCGCTCTTTTTTCGCGGCCGGCCGTTATCACCCGACGTTCTTAAACATTAGCGATTATCCTAATTCGCGCTCTCATCCGAACAACAGCCGCGAGCCTATGCTACACAATGCGCCGTAGACGTAGTTCGCGACGAAGAAGTACAGCACGTACTTGACGACGTTGTCGAGGCGCTCGATCGTGCGCAGCTTTCTGAGCGCCGGTGCGATGGTGGCGTCGTCCTCTTTGAGGATGTAGCGCCGAATGCCGAGGATGTAGTTCTTCATGAACATCTTCCAGTTGATGTCGAGCACGTCCAGCGGCAATAACAGGCGGTCTTCCAGCGACAGAGCGGCGTATAGCTGCTGGACGTTAGCGTGCTCGAACGACCACGCGTGACAGACGAAGAACAACACCGCCGCCATCTGCGTGTGAAGTTTCTTGTACAGATGGAACAGCCTAGAATCGTCGAATGAGTATCGATACGTCGAAACTAAAATATCGCTATGTTTTCAGGGGCAGACTCACTTGGGCTTGTTTCCGCTCAGTAGGAGGACGAAGTCGATCACGAGGGCCGGCACGTAGTGGAAGATGAAGATCAGCAAGTTGTACGTCGTTTCGGTGCGCGCGATGGACAGATTGATGGCGCGCTTCGTGTTCAGCAGCGGGAACTGCCGGCTGTAGAAGGCGCCGATGTTGATGTACTCCATCCAGTCGATGTCGTTCTTCGTCGAGGAGGACACGTAGTTGTAGACCTTTATTTCGCGATCGTCGCTGCAAGGAAACGATTGCGGTTACGCGATCGCAACGCGTGCTGCTGCTCGGACTTACGCGCGTCGCGTGCCCACCTCCCAGGCGGCCGCGAAGATCCCGTCGGCGACCTTGTCCACCGGCACGACGTTGCAGCTGTCCGACTCCTTGAAGTAGGCGACGCGCCCGAAGCCGGCGTAGATGCTCGCCGACGCGCCGACGGGGCCGTAGATGTTGTCGATCCAGCCGGGCGTCTCGCCGCCGTACGTGGACACGATGATCGCCGGCCGGAACACCGCCGCGGGCAGCTTGTTCTCGCACTCGGCGCGCACCACGTGCTCGGCGAGCGCCTTCGTGAACGTGTACGTGTTCGGCCACGCGCCGATGATCTCGCCGGTCCGCGCGTCGATCTCCTCGGCGTCGAGCTTGGCGAGCATCGCGGCCACCTCGTCGGCGTCCAGCGCGTACTCGTAGAAGCGCTCCTCGACGTGCGGCAGGTGGCAGTTGGAGTAGGCGGTGGAGACGTGCACGAGCGCCTGCAGCTTGCGCATGCCGTGGCACAGCTGGACGACGCCGCGCGTGCCGGTCACGTTCACGGCGTAGGACTTGTCCAGGCGCTCGTTGAAGCGCACCGTCGCGGCGCAATGCAGGACGATCTCGACGTTCTCCTGCAGCGTCCGCGTGTCGGCGATGGTGACGCCCAAGCCGGCGAAGCCGCAGTCGCCGTTGATCGGCACCAGCTTGTGCTTGAATTTCGGGTCTTTCTTCTTCAGCGCGTCGTAGTACTAGGAGGGAAGGAGCGTTGGCTGTGTTTTACGCTTTGCATATGTTTTAGGATGCTGCAGGGCACTTACGATGTCGTCGGTCATTTCGTCCACGCGCGAGTGGATGCTCTTGCCCTTTTTCTCGCGCACGAGAATGTACACGGTGTCGACCTCCAGTTGGTTCAGCAGCTTCTCGATGATCACCTTGCCGAGGAAGCCCGTGCCGCCGGTGACGAACACCTTCTTGCCCTTGTAGAACTCCAGCACGCTTTGTCGCCGCATCGTGTCGAGGTTCGCCTCGTTCATGATCACCTTTATTAACAAAACTTCGGTGATTCATTGGATTTAATCTGCGATGCGATATAAATAGTAATCGCGTCTGAGATGGCCGCCGCCGCCATCTTGTCACGTACGTGCGCATCGCGCGCATCGCAAATATTAAGCGCCGCGCTCGTGCGCAAACTTCGCGGCGTTTTCTCATCCGGAAAAACATCGCGCGGTAAGAACCGGTCATTTACGTAAACGGCGAAATTGCCTACGCGCGATGGACACATGTTCGCAACTAGTTCTAATCGAGTGCGACACCCCGATCTGCATAAGTCATCGAGCGTGTTGTCATTGATTATGCATCATCGATTGGTAATGCGCGGCGACGATTTGCATGCGCGCGCGTGCGTCTAATTGAGTAATTGTCGGCGACGTGCGGAGCATCGGCGGCCCTACGGTTTCACTTTTTTCGGCCGCCGCGCAACCTTGGGACGAGAGTTGCTTTCTGCCGAAGAAATTGCGTTACGTCGCGCCGGAGGACAAACACTCCGCGGAGAGGTCCTCTCGAGAAGAAAGCGCGCGCGCGCAAATATCGGCGCTGACGCAATCCCGGTTTTCTTGTCTCGTCGAAATTGCTTTTCTTCTGCGCGCGGCCGTTCTAGAACGACGGACCAATGTCGTAACGGACAATGG
>JARRAA010020472.1:0-11076 GCA_030557295.1 Ecitodaemon sp. MM-2014 | reverse complement strand
CATGCGTTTGGCTGTTCGCGCGCTCTCGTCGTCGTTGTGCAAATGACGATATTCCGCCTTCGAATCATCGCAGCTCGTTCGGAACACACAAGCGCGATCGTGCGTTGTTGCTGCGGCGAGCGAGCGAGCGCGGAGGATCGCCAGCAGGACGGCAAACCGGTAGGATGATCTCATCGCCTGCGTCGACCAGCCGGCAGGTTCGCCGCGGCCGCTTTTAGCGCTGGTAACGGTCGGCGATGCTTATTTGCCATCGTTTGTTGGCTTTTATGTTATAAAGTCGCCGCTTCGGTTTTAGAATATTCCGTAATATCGCCAGATTGGGGGAGTTTTAGGGTACTGGTGCCTGTAAAAGCAGTATTATATTATATTATATAATATTCAGTAATATTACCAGATTTCGGGATTTTTAGGTTCATTTTTGGTACAAGAAAAAGCACCGAAAATTGAGTAGCAACTCGTAAGTTTATGAATATTTGCATTGTCAGTTGTCTTATGTAATAAAATTGAAGTTTGTTGGCTTTTATATTGTAAAGTCGCTGCTTCGGTTTTATAATATTTCGTAATATCGCCAGATTTGGGGAGTTTTAGGGTACTGGTGCCTGTAAAAGCACAGATTTAGGAGTGTTTCGTAAGTTTATGAATATTTTCGTTGCCAATTGTCGTATGTTATGAAATGGAAGCTTTTCGTTTATAATATTCAATAATATTACCAGATTTAGGGATTTCTAGGGTAATTTCTGGTACTTGAGCAACTTGTGAGTTTATGAATATTTGTCTTTTGCATTTTAATGCTGGGTAATATCACCAGCTGCTTCGGTAATATAGTAATATCACCAGATGTGGGGAATTATGGAACAACTCGTAAGTTTATAAATATTTGGCTTCGGTTCTACGATATTCAGTAATATCACCAGATTTGAGAATTTTATATTTGTGACATCAGAAAAGCACCGAAACTTGAGCAGGAACTCGTAAGTTTGTGGACATTTGCATTGTCAATTATCGTATGTTATAAAACTGGAGCTTGTTGTTTATAATATTCAGTAATATTACCAGATTTAGGCATTTTTAGGGTCATTTCTAATGCTTGAAAATGCACCGAAAATTATGGAACAGCTTGAAATGTTATGAATATTTGTCTTTCGTATTTTAATGCTAATTTGTAAGTAATATCACCAGCTGCTTCGATTCTGCTTCGGGTCATTTGTGGTGCCTGTAAAAACAAATAAATTTATGGAGCACCTCGTAAGTTTATGAATATATGCTTTGTCGGTTGTCGTATGTCACAAAACTGAAGCTTTTCGTTTATAATACTCGCTCAGTAATATCAACAGTTAAGCAGCTGTTTCTGTTCTATAATATTCAGTAATATCTCCAGATTCATGGATTTCTAGGGTCATTTCTGGCACTAAAAAAGCACCAAAAATTAAGTAGCAACTCGTAAGTTTATCAATATTTGCATTGCTAATTGTCATTTGTTATAAAACTGGAGCTTTTCGTTTATAATATTCAATAATATTACCAGATTTAGGGATTTTTAGGTTCATTTTTGGTACAAGAAAAAGCACCGAAAATTGAGTAGCAATTCATAAGTTTATGAATATTTGCATTGTCAGTTGTCTTATGTCATAAAAATATCACCAGTTGAGCAGCTGCTTTTGCTCTAGAATATTCAATAATATCACCAGATTTAGGTATTTTTTTGGGCCATTTCTGACATCAGAAAAAGCATCGAAAATTAAGTAGCAACTCTAATGTAAGTTTATGAATATTTGCATTGTGCAGTTGTTTTATGTCATAAAATTGAAGCTTTTCGTTTATAATACTCATTCGGCAATATCACCAGTTGCGCAGCTGCTTTCGCTCTATAATATTCAGTAATATCACCAGATTTAGGTATTTATTGGGGTCGTTTCTGACGCCAGAAAAGGCACCGAAAATTGAGTAGCAACTCGTAAGTTTATGAATATTTGCATTGTCAGTTGTCTTATGTCATAAAAATATCACCAGTTGAGCAGCTGCTTTTGCTCTAGAATATTCAATAATATCACCAGATTTAGGTATTTCTTAGGGTAATGTCTGACACCAGAAAAGGCACCGAAAATTGAGCAGCAACTCGTAGGTTTATCAATATTTGCACTGCCAGTTGTCTCATGTTATAAAATTGAAGCCTTTCGTTTATAACATTGACTAATATCACCAGATGTGACATTGACAGTGACATTTACGGATCTAGCTAATAACTTCTTACTTTACACCAACGAAACTCTCAAAAAAAAAAGACTTGATTTAGAACTCGCAATAACTTTCAAGACATTTCGAAACCGGAGGTATAGTGTTGTTTGCAACAAGTGCGCGAAGAAGACACGTGCGCTAGGCTACTTTACGCACTGCTCGCAGTGAAAAAACGAGTTTGCAATGCACGAATAGAAAATGATTGTTTACCCGCTCGAAAGTCGCTCTGCAAGTTGTTGCACAATGCGCGTCGGCAATGCAAGAAAAGGAACGTGTTGTTGTTGCGCAATTAATTTCCGAGCGATTTTTTCGATTCGCCTCGAGCTGCCTCTTCGCCTCTTGCGCAACGCGCTCGCGGGCATTTATTTATAAACGCGCATCTCGCTTCCGCGTCTCCTCGCCGCGCTGTCGTGCCGATGCGACTTTCTCCGATTTAATTATCGATCGAGCCGGGCCATGTGACTGTGACTCATTCCGGCCGATTCGTTCGCCGCTTTAGAGAGGGACGGACGTTTTGTCGGCGGGCGAATATCGCGTTTCGTCGCGGTTTGCGAATCGATCGCTCTGGGATTAAGATAAAAAAAAAAAAACTGCGCGCGTTTTAATGATTCACCAGTTACTCGCGGGACAATTGCTGGATGGATTTGTTCCTGACGTTTCGTCAAACATGTTCGGATATTAGCGTGATAATATTGTTTATTTTCGGCCGTTGGCCCGCGGCCAAAAGTGAAAATCGACCGAGAGACTTCTTTTTCGCTTCGCCGCTGCGCCACGTCGGCGCGAAATGCGGAGCTATATTTAGTCGTCCGCGGCGCAACCTTCCTCAAGCAGATTGCCACTTCGAGCACATTTCATTAGCGGCTGATGACGGCCTGCCGCACGCCATGGACATCGAAACGCTAAAAAGTATCGATATATTTTGAAAATATCGCCATCGGTATATTAATTTTTCAAATACGTTCCGATATGTATCGATATATCGCGAGCCGTTTCTCTAAAAAAATATCGCGTTTTGTAGCGATAGTTCGAATTTAATATCGTTATATCGATGTATCGATGTATCGACCAAGCCGTTCTATAAAAAAAATATCGCGTTTTGTAGCGATAGTTTGAATTTAATATCGTTATATCGATGTATCGATATATTGATCAAGCCGTTTCTCTAAAAAAAATATCGCGTATTGTTGCGATAGTTCGAATTTAATATCGTTATATCGATGTATCGATATATCGATCAAGCCGTCTCTCTAAAAAAAATATCGCGTTTTGTAGCGATAGTTCGAATTTAATATCGTTATATCGATGTATCGATATATCGACCAAGTCGTTTCTCTAAACAAAAAAATATCGCGTTTTGTAGCGATAGTTCGAATTTAATATCGTAATATCGATGTATCGGTATATCGACCAAGTCGTTTCTCTAAACAAAAAAATATCGCGTTTTGTAGCGATAGTTCGAATTTAATATCGTAATATCGATGTATCGATATATAGACCAAGCCGTCTCTCTAAAAAAATATCGCGTTTTGTAGCGATAGTTCGAATTTAATATCGTTATATCGATGTATCGATATATGAATATGTACTTTCGACTTCCCCTGCCGCAGAAAGAGCTTTCGACGCGATTGGAACTGCGAGTTGGAAGCGACGCCGACCGACGCGGGTGCTGCCTTATAGAGCGGTTTTAATGCTTCGGTCGCGCCGGGTTATTTGGCGCGTCTCTCGCGTTCGCGCTTCGCCGCCCGCGCTTGTAAACACGGCGCGCGCGAAGCGAGGAGCAGGAAGCGGGCGCCGATTGCGGAGTTTCCATATCGAACTGTGGTTCGCATCGGCTTCGGCGATCGCGGCGCTGCGGAGGGAAGAGATGTGTGGGATGGTCGTAACGATGCGTCGATTTCTCGATTAATCGAGCTTGTCTTTGAACAGTTGCGTTGATTGCGAGCTTAATTGGCAGCCACGCTTTGGCAACATCGTTGCAAAATATTGTGAACTAAAGAGGAATTCAATTTGCATCGTTTTGACATCGATTTCTCGGCGTTGCTTCTAGAAGAAGCGCAAATATTGGGTCAAGTAATAAGTAATGAGCGCTTGAACTAAACACCTGTTTCGTCACGATTCGCGCTCAATTTGAACAAGCGAAGTAACCGGTTCGAAAGCTCATTATCTCCTCTGCAATTCGGTCGTCTTCGTTTGTTAACGTTCGTAACCTTGGACAACGAAAATGGCCTTCAAAATTGGCGCCTCAACTTCTTCGAATCTGGGCCAGCTGATTTTCGGCAATGGGGCACCGACGATCGGTGGTTGAACGATATCGGAATTGTTTACATTGAGAAACAGTCGAATTTTTAATAAAAATGAAGAAAAAACGCTCATTACTTATTACTCCGCCCAATACGATCCGTTTTCTTCCGGAATTTTCGCATCTCTATTTAGCACAACGAAAAATATGCACAACAATGCAACAATTTGCTTTACTAGATGTTGCCATTTCTATTTATTGTAGAATAATGACAAATGTGGACGAAAAACGCTCTTTACTTATTACTCAACCTAATACGATCAGTTTTCTTCCGGAATTTTCTCGTCTCTATTTAGGAAGACAAAAAATGTGGACGATAATACAATAATTTGACCCACAGAATTGTCTCGCGACTATTTATTGTAAAAAAACGAAGAAACGCTCATTACTTTTTACTCAGCCCAAAACTTTTAATCAGGACGATTGAATGGTTGAGATTAGAAGTTATTATGTCGTTTCGGACAACTTTTTACCGAAGAAAGGCGAAAAACGCCGTTTATTAATCAATCCGACGAATGTTTCGCTGCCGAAACGCGCAATTTGCATTATTCATGCGCCATTGTTTACTCCTTCGGGCCGCCGAAAATACTTTCATCCATCCTGACCCGCGCGCGGCATATTAAATCGCGAAATGGGGCAAAATTAGCGCGCCTCGCGTTACTCGAGCGCCGTTCGCGTAACAATGCGCTGACGAAGGCGCCGCGAGCTCCGGAGAAGTGCAGTGTTAAATAATCGTTAAGCGAGCGGCGCATGCGCGGTGCAAGCAGCTTTCAGTTGGCCGTACCCGGTGCGTTTTCGAAGAGAATGAAAAAGCGCCGCGATTGCGTTTACTGTTATCGCGCGGCGTCGCGTCGCATCATCGGTTCGTCGACTCGCGCCGGCGAGGCGAGGCGCAAAAGTGCGCTTAATTACTCGCCGCGAGTCGAATTAACACGCAAGCGGTCGCCATACGGTCTCCAAGACCGCACTTATTTTTTCGGAGATAGGAAGACTTTTACATTTTTCGTTTTAGAAATTTGAAACTCCAGGGACCTTTTCATTGGTTATTCTATTTTTTTTTTCGATGAATTGTTTAGGAGTTATTAGTAATTGCAGGCCAACGACGCGACCACTAAAGTTAGCGTTTTTAACGCGACTGGTCCCGTGTTAAAGACGCCGCTCGCCATGCCGGTCACACGCGCAAGCTTGAACAACCGTTACGTGCGTGTTTTGTGTCCTCGAACTAAGACCTCAGAAGTACAGACGAGGACGATAATTTCAGTTTTTCTTTTTGCGTGTAAAATTATTGAAACGTCCTGTATAAATAAAAGGATCATTAAACGCTGAGTGCTTTTGTTATTGCATTCGATTGTAATTCCCTGGCGGTCAGCAGTTTGCGAAGCGGATGGCCGCGATTGGGCTTCGATGTCCGAAAATTCAGGGATACCGGAGATGAAATGATTACCTAATGTCGCTGCGAACGATTTTTTTTTTTATTATTAAAACATGTTGGGTGAATTTACGAGTTTCGAGTTGTACGAGCGCGATAAATCTGCGAGTGGAAAATTGCGGTGCAATTTGCGCGCGCGGCTTTCGCGGCGCCCAATTAAAAATTAAATATAGGTTGGCCTCTAGTCATTAACTGCTTGCGTTGATGCATGCAAAGTAATTATAAATTAAGAAATTGTTTAAAAAAAGGTTCGAGGTAGATTTTTCACTGAAATAGTCGAAGAATTTGTCACTACTTAATAATTAATTACGTTTTTCGTCCTTTGTGTTAGTGCTTATGCTAATATTCAGAAGAAAACACAATTGTTGACGTTTCGAGTTTAATCTTACAAGTTCTGCTTAAGAAATCGATCTAAACAATCGATTCGTAATTGAAAGAGATGAAAAATTCGTTGGGAATTAATAATCGAGTAAAATTTTCGTTCTTTGATTGTGAGAGATTTTCTTTGAATGTTTCCTCCGATTCTTCTTCAGGAATCAACCTAAACGGTCGGTTTGCAATTGACATGTTGGAGAATGGTCGAAATTGCTGTGTTTGAGCTTTGAGGTAGATTTTTCACTCAAATAATCGAAGAATTTGTCACTACTTAATAATTAATTACGTTTTCGTTCTTTGTGTTAGTGTTTATGCTAATATTCAGAAGAAAACACAATTTAGATGTTTCGAGTTCGATCTTACAATTTCTGCTTAAGAAATCGATCCAAACAATCGATTCGTAACTGAAAGAGATGAAAAATTCGTTGGGAATTAATAATCGATTAAAATGTTCGTTCGTTCTTCGATTGCGAGAGATTTTCTTTGAATGCTTCCTCCGATTCTTCTTTAGGAATCAACCTAAACGGTCGATTTGCAATTGAAATGTTGGAGAATGGCAGAAATTGTTGTGTTTTTTTTTTAGAAAACGCGCACGTTTCACACGTGTTATCTCCGCTCATTTCCCGGCGCGCAGAAACGGAGCGATGCGAGATCGCTTCGCTCGGATGAAAGGCGCGCCAATGCATCAGACGCCTGCGCACGCGCGCGCGGTCGCTAAAAATAGCCGGAACACTCTCCGCTCCTGCTCCTCCTGCTCCTCGAAAACGCGTTGCCGGCGACGCCGGTAATGCGCTGCCTTTCGACTTTTGCGAATGGAAGACGAACGGATGAGATTGTAACTCCGATTAGCCGACAGCGCCTCTCGCAACTCGCAATTGCTTTCTTCAAATGCTGTTATGCGTTGGCTGGGAGATCGAAGGGTAGTCGAACAGCACGGCTAGGTTATTAAATATCATATAAAAACTAGCTGGTGACTCTCTGGGTGTCCAGAGGGTCGTTGTAGGAACGTGCGCGTTCCGCGCTTTCGAAATGGTCGGCGGCAGCATGAAACGCTGAGGGCGTACCTTCAATAAACAACGGCCGGAAACCAATCGTAAGATTGGCAAGATATCGGTTGGGGATCCTCCCGATATCGGTGGTTGAGGACACGTCCGTAACAATGCACCCCTGCACCTCTTTCGCGATAATATTACGTTATTTTCGCGATCATCGACTCTACGATTGTTCCTCTAAATGGAAGGGCATTGATAATTAATAATTACTTGGAAAAATGTGGTTCCTCGTAATATTCCAACATCCTCAGACAAAACTTGACGTTTGCACCGTCGATACGATGTTCGCATCGTCGCATTACGTCATCTCAGCTTCATTGGTTTATTATCATCTCCGGTGTCGCCAGCGACGTGTCGCCGGCAGATAAGCGGCGAAGCCATCTCGAGTTGTTTGCGATCGCGTTCGCGATGTTTTATTGCGAATGAATATTTTTTGCGCAGAGCACTTGCCGCATAGCATAACGTCTAAAAATAAATTACGCTCGCGAACGCATGCGATTACACCTACGCCGGCGCAGCTAATAATCGTGAGGTTGGCTGGCACAGCTTGCGTCGATGTTTGCAATGTTTGCTATGGACGATTCGGATCCGTTTGGGGGCGCACGTATTTCGCGATATTCGAATGTCTGGCGGATCGGCGGTCGATGATTTTCGCCATTTTCGCCGCAGGTGAATAGAAGCGCGCGTTGTCGTCACGCGTTGCTCTGCGGGCGCGCACAAAGCGTAATTTCGTTTGATTCGTAAACGTCGCGGCAAGGTCGCGCCGAGCGGCATCGTTAGCGATTCGCCGACGTACGAATCCGGCGCGGAATTAATGAGGCGTTCGTCGACGCCGAGGGAGCCGGTGGTGCTGACAACGAGTGCAAGTGGCACGTTCGGTGCGCGGTCGTTTCGAGAATTAGCGATTGTTGCATCATTCAATCGTTTAAAACTAGTAGTAACGAGGGAAAATCAACTTGTGGCATTTTTTGTTTTTCTATAAAAGTTGGGTTTGGGGTTGAGTAATAAGCAACGAGTGATTTTTGCATTTCTGCAATGAATGGTGCAAATTGTTGTACTATCTGCTACGTTTTATAAACATTCGTCATTCTAAACAGAGATGGAAAAAAATTCTCGGAGAAATTGGATTGTGTTGGGTTGAGGAATAAGTAATGAGCGTTTTATCGATCACTGTTTCGATTTTATATAAATAGAGATGAGAAATTAAATAGGGCCAACTTGTTGTATTACCTTCCACGTTTTTCGTCCTTCCAAATAGAGACGAAAGAAATTTCGCGGAGAAAATCGATGGTATTGAGCCAAGTAATAAGTAATGAGCGTTTTATCGACCACGTTTTTTGTTTTTATGTCATAAAGAGAGATGAAAAAGTCCAGTGGAGCAAATTGTTGCGTTTTCGTTGAGGTTTTTCGTCATTTTTAATAGAGATCAGAAATTTCAGGGAGAAAATTTGATTCTATTGAGTTGAGTAATAAGTAATGAGCGTTTTATCGACCACTGTTTTGTTTGTATACAATAAATAGAGATGAGATGATTAAATAGAGCAAAATGTTATTTATTATCTTCCACGTTTTTCGTCATTCTAAACAGAAATGAAAAAAATCACGGAGAAAATGGATGGATTTGGGTTGAGTAATAAGTAATGAGCGTTTTATCGACCACGTTTTTCGTTTTTATGTCATAAATAGAGATGAAAAAGTCCAGTGGAGCAAATTGTTGCGTTTTCGTTGAGGTTTTTCGTAATTTTAAATAGAGATCAGAAATTTCAGGAAGAAAATTTGATTGTATTGAGTTGAATAATAAGTAATAAGTAATAATTTATCGACCACTGTTTCGGTTTTATACCATAAATAGAGATGAGATGATTAAATAGAGAAAGTTGTTATATATTATCTTCCACGTTTTTCGTCATTCTAAACAGAAAGAAAAAATTCACGGAGAAAATCGATGGTATTGAGCCGAGTAATAAATAATGAGCGTTTTATCGACAACTTTTTTGCTTTTATGTCATAAATAGAGATGAAAAAGTCCAGTGGAGTAAATTGTTGCGTTTTCGTTGAGGTTTTTCGTCATTATTAATAGAGATCAGAAATTTCAGGGAGAAAATTTGATTCTATTGAGTTGAGTAATAAGTAATGAGCGTTTTATCGACCACGTTTTTCGTTTGTATGTCATAGAGATGAAAAAGTGCAGCGGAGCAAATTGTTGCATTTTCATCTACGCTTTGCGTCATTCTAAATAGGGGTTAGAAAATTCAGGAAGAAAATTTGATTGGATTGAGTTGAGTAATAAGTAACAAGCGTTTTATCGACCACTGTTTCGATTTTATACCATAAACAGAGATGAGAAAATTAAATAGGGCAAACTTGTTGTATTATCTTCCACGTTTTCGTCCTTCCAAATAGAGACGAAAAAAAAATTCGCGGAGAAAATCGATGGTATTAGGTCGAGTAATAAGTAATGAGCGTTTTGTCGACCACTGTTTCGGTTTTATACCATAAATAGAGATGAGATGATTAAATAGGGCAAATTGTGATATATTATCTTCCACGTTTTTCGTCATTCTAAGCAGAAAGAAAAAATTCACGGAGAAAATCGATGGTATTGGGCTGAGTAATAAGTAATGAGCGTTCTATCGACCACTTTTTCGTTTTTATGCCATAAATAGAGATAAAAAAGTCCAGTGGAGCAAATTGTTGCATTTTCGTCCACGTTTTGCGTTATTCTAAATAGAGATCAGAAAATTCGGGAAGAAAATTCGATTGGATTGGATTGAGTAATAAGTAAAGGGCGTTTTTTGTTTATTACGAATTCCACTGTTCCTCATCGAATAAAGCAACGATTTAATTAATTATATGTTCTCCGCTATAGAGGAGAAAATGAACTTCGCATTGTTATTTATTGTGGAAAAGCGAAATATGCAGACGACAAAACGCTCATTACTTATTAGTCAATCTAATATTTTATCCCCACTCATGCTTACGGTTTGTTCTTCTTGTTCTATTGCTTTGGTCAAGCAGGAAGACAGAAAAAAATTATTCATAACGCGACTTTGTTTAGTTTTACAATTTTAGCGCAACATTTGGAGTTTATATAACGGCGAAACGTTTTCCTCCGATCCCTTTCATGTTTCCACTTTGATCTTGTCGATTCGTTATTTTAATGCAACAGGAAAATTATAAAATTTTAGTGATTTCAGAAGCAGCTAAAAGTTTTGCATAAAATAAAATTTAACATGTTCTGTGAGAAACTCAGCCGTTCAGCCGCTTCCAAAGTTGCGCGTCATTTCGAACGTTCCGTTTTATCGTCGCTCGCGTTTACAGTTTGTTTTCGTCGTTCCGTCGTTGTAATCCGGCAGGAAAACAGAGACGAACTTTCGTTCTTCGTGCTCGTCGCGCTCGCAACGGCCCGATGCTCGCTCGCTCTTGGCCGAATCGTGGCGTGACGTCGCGACGCGTCCGCGAAACGGAAAAGCGTCGCCGTCGCGGCGCGGCGCGCCGGAAAGCGGAAGTCGCGCGCGCGCGCCTGCGCGACGACGAATTTCCATCGAAATTCCTGCCGCTCCCGACGGCTGGCTTTATTGCCGCTTTGGGAAGTCGTGGCGCGGCGCCGCCGACGATGACGCAGTTGTTCCGGGAAATCGCAGTAATCTATTATAAATGAGTTAAAATAGAAAGTCGTAGATTCT
>JARRAA010020440.1:0-12571 GCA_030557295.1 Ecitodaemon sp. MM-2014 | reverse complement strand
CTTTTCGAACGTACTCACAATTTAGCAATTATTAAGCAAAAGTATTGTACTTATGAATGATTAGCTTGTAAAATACGATAATATAGAAATGTTTTATATTTTTTTCTTATAAAAATTAAATGTTTACAATTTAACGCAACGCAGTTTTTTTAGAACACTCTCTAGTTATTTAATACAAGCGTTTATTAAAGGAAATAATAATGAAAGGCGTTTAAAGAATGGATTGTGTCTTTGCAATGTTAGATTTTAACACTCTTGTTATCCTTGTTCTTCTTTTTCTTATTCTTGTACGGCTTCGTGTGCCCCAGCATGATTTTATCGCAGTTCGGATTCGAGGATACGTTGGGAGGTCCTGGCATTATGTCCACCGGTAAGTCCTTGCATTCGAACTGGTCATTAAATTCAACCCCAACAGATATCTTTTCTATCTGCTTGACGGCCGCTATAATGATTCGAAAGACTTCGTTTTCCACCGGCTGGGACTCGATGTTCCTGATAAAGACCTCGATGAGTTTGTCGATCGACGGGAAGCGGAGGACCGCCGCCGATCCGCATTTGTCCACCCGGTTTCCGTGTAGGTTGAGGTCGGTCGGATCGAACATGTAGAAAGTTTCGCATTTTTTAAACAGGGCCATCGCCCATTTGTCGAGAAGGATGATGCAGAAGTTTTTCAAGTTGAAGCAGGCCACCAGGGCTTCAGTCAGGAGTCTTTGTGAGAAGTGCGCGGTTAGGACTGGAGCACCGACGGATATTTTCACTCTGATGTCTTTAATGACAATGTCCCTGATGAGGGTTTCCAAGCCGATTTTCTCTTCCTTCGGATTGTAGACCATGTAACTGTCTTTATATAACAAATCTCCCATGTCCAGGATCATGTCGATGTTCTTGTAAGTCCACTTACTGATAGGTATCAGTTTGTCCATGACGTAGGCCACTATGCAGTTGGCTACGTCTTGGTTACCTCTGGAAGTCTGCGAGAAACACTTGTGGTTCTCGCTCTTCGTCCCTCTGAGAATCTCCATGTCCCCCGGGGGGATTGGATGGAAGGCAACACGTCCCACTTTTCTATTATGACTGGATTCTTGTTTGACAGGTTTCTGCATTCCGTACTTCACAGTTTTTCTCACCTTGCCATCTCGTTCTATGATGATCTCGATCGGGGTTATCAGATATATACCTTGAGGATCCTCAGACACTAGAGATATGATATGATCCGATAAGACTTTAGGAGAGGCGAAACGTAACACGCAAGCCACGCCTTCTTCGCTTTCGGGCATCCCGGAAGGCCCGCGAGGATTCGGATCGAAGAGGTAGAGGTAATCTATTGGGTTCCCGCATTCCTGCCAAATGGCAACTGTCAATAGGTCAGTCTCCAGAACACCATAGACATTCTCCTGGAAGAATGCCTCAATGCCCTGGCGGAGATTAAGCGTGTCCGGTGATTTGATATCAATGACACCAGACTGGTCAGTTTGCCTCAGCTCAAAGTTAACTTTGTTTCTGCCTATTTTAAAGTCCTTGGGACACAGTGCCAAGGTTAGTTTCTCTTCCCACGGGTTGAAGAGAATGTCACATCTGTCAATGTACTTTGCATAGACTTCGTCTCCGATGGTCAACACGTCGTCAATGATCATCTTGGACCAGTATGCCGAGTCGTGTATCAGAGTCATTGCCATTGCCACGCAGGCAATTGGAGCACTTTGCGCATTAGGGCCGCGACCAAATTTGGGATCCTCTTGACTTATGGTACCTCTGATAATCATCTTGCCAGGTACCACAGGTTCGAATCCAGCAATCTTCAACGGATCTTCCTCGTGCCTCAACTCTTCCTTCAGAGGCTTGAAACATGTTGCTGCGCCAATCGATACTTCCTGAATGGTGAAGAAATTCTTCCCGCATTTAGGAACATTCTCCACGAACAACTCCGCCATTGGGTCTATCTCTTGGAACCTTGTAATGCACGCTACTCCATTCTGACATTTGATGCCGTGAGGACCGCGCTCGTGTGGGTCAAACATGTAATAAAACACGCCCATTCTGAAAATAGCCACACTCTCCGTCTTAGATTGTAAGAGCCCTAAACGATTGCCAGACCTGGAGAAGAACTCTTCAAGTCCTCTCTTGATATCCAATACTTCTTCCAAGTCTTCGGCATTGACTTCACCTTGAATTGCTCCTTCCTCCACTCTGACGGCTACACTCTCGTCGCCGACGCAGAAGGTCTTTATAAGGTTGTCTATTTTATAGACTTCTCTGGCGAGTAGTTCGTCGACTTCTTCCGGAGTCAAGTCGGGATCCGTCAGGGCTTCCAACTCCTTTCTTCTGACACGTTTCGTGCTGGTGTACAATCTATCGCCGTATTTCAAAATCTGATCGATTGTGTGTTTGTTAAACTGGGACATGGCAAAGATGTAGCCGTATGCCAGAGCTATCACACAATTGGCATGACATTGAAGACCTCTATTAGGCTCTGGAAAGATGACATTCCTTTCGTGCATGCTTCCTCTGAGGATCCACTGCCCGTAAGTGATCTCTTTCCAATCATTCCAGTCGCCTGCGATATCATCCGGTTTGGGCCCATTGATAGGATCGTAAACATCTTTGACATCTAGAATGTTCCTCAGGATCATTCTGTGTAACACGAACTCGGTGTCTTCCCTAAATTTGGGGGGACTGTTTGCAATTAAATATTTAACCAGGAACTTGGGTTTGGTAAACCAGATAACGCAAGCTCTTCCTTTTTCTTTGGCCAAGGCATCCCAGTAATCCTGAGGGTGTTTAACAGGATGCTCAGTTTGTTCTTCTTCGACGAAACCGTACTCCTTCCATTCTTTCTCGATCTGTCGTCGTATCTTGTCTTGCTCTGCTACAGGATCAATAAACTTATCTTCTCCTTCTGCCTCGTCTTCTTCGAGATCGTACAAATGCTCGTCGTTATCATCATACTCGAACTCCGTCAGAGTGGCATCTATGGGAATGTCCGACCATTCTTCCTTACCATAAATATAACCAGTTTCATCCCTCGGATTGGGATCAAAGAGGTAATACAGATTCTTCGTCTTCCACACAACGACATCCAGATTCTGGGTCTCAATAATCAACTCTCTATGGTCGTCGTCATCCATGGCATCAGTAGACAAGAACTGTTTGACGCCATCTGCTAAAGCGTGCCCGTCAGCCTCAATGTAACCGCTTAGAACTTGTTCAAACTCAACCGTGAATCGGTTCACGCCAATCTTAAAGTCCTTGACAACATTATCTAGCGTAATATCGTCAGTTTCTTTCACGTCCAGATCTTCTTCTGACAATTGGTCTTTACCTAGATTCTTGTAGAACTGTTGGATGGATCGCTCATAGACATTTTGTCCGGTTTTGAGTACATCATCCAGAATATCGACCGTCCATTCATTGGGGACGAAAACCCTCGCCATAGCAGGGGCAACCATCAAATTAGGAACGGTCTGTTTACCGGCGTACACATCGAATTGTTCAATCTTCCATTGATGGAAAGTGCTCCTGAGGATGGCTCTTTTCTTGGTCAGTTTCATATAGTTATAGAGCGGACGTTCTACCACCAGATGCTCTAACATATCTTCATCGTCCTCCTCCTCTTCGTCGGCAAAATCTTTCAAGGAAGCTAGACTAGAATCGTCTTCATCCGGCATTTCCCCAGGGGGTATTGGCTTGCAAATCTTCACATCTATCTTAGAGATATTGTAAATGGCCATGGTCACGTCCGGTCCGAGATTGCCCATGATGACCTGCGCCATCATATCGAGATCGGTGAATCTCTGCACGCAAGCCTTGCCGTGTGACACCACGAAGCCATAATTATTCCTGTCATGTGAATCGAAGTAGAAGTACATTCCGTGGGCACGGAAAATAGCGACTGATGTCCCGCGACAAGTCAAGATACCAAAGTCATTATCTCTGAAGAACTCCGTGAATCCTTTCTGCAGGTTCCACGTGTTTCTATATTCCTCTGGGATGGTTATGACTCCATTGATCAAACACTCGGTAACGTCTAACGATACAAGCATATCTTTCAAAATGAAATCCATCAGTAGCTCAGATACGAGCAGCATAGGCGAGATTAAGAGTCCTTTCTTCTCCAGATGGTCAATACATCTTTTATAGTAAATGTCACCTTGATCCAAAACCTCGTCAACTGTAGCCGAGGTCCAGTCATCGATCTTTATCAAATGACAATAGGTCAACGCCATGGCACAGTTGGCGGTGCACTGCGTATTCCTGTTATCTTTGGAGAACTTGATGTCGCCCTGAGCAAAGCTTCCTTGGAGTATCCATCTATCTGGACAGATAGCTTTGAAGTTGCACCAGTCAGAGGGTAATTCGACATAGTCGTTAATCTCCACAGTTGATATAACGAAGATGTCATGCTTGTTCTCCCTACTTACGTTTGCCATGTACATATCAACCAAGTCCCTAAGGTCTGCGAACCAGGTCAGGCATGCCACACCACTGATAAAGTCAACAGCCTCCATTACGCTTCCGATCTGGATTTCTTTGACGATTGCGAATCCGTTTGGATCTCGCTCATGGGCGTCAAACATGTAGTACAATCCTTCTTCCTTCCATATGGCGACTACCAACGGGCCGTTGATGATAATTGTGTCATATTCTGATAAGACTTCTCTGATGGCCGGTAGCAAGTCGAGAATGGAGGGTTCTTGAGATTGCAGACGGCCGATAGCTCCATATTGTTGGATATCATGGGTATAGTTATTTTCATTTAGTTCGATCTTGTTTATGATCCTATTGATTTTCAAGACATGGTCGGGTTTGATCAGGATCAGAGATTGGATACAGATACGAAGACCTAGCCTAAGACAGTTTGTGACAATGCGAGACGTCCAATACTTGGATTTGTTTTCTCTGAGATGAACGATTGCGCCTAGAGCCATGCAGTAGTCTTTGAGAGAGTAACATCTTTCAAACTCGACCTCGTCTTGATGTGTATCCGCTAACATTATGCCAATCCTTTCAGGGACAATGTCTGTTGGAGCATAGCACGTCAATAAAGTTAATCAACAATTTAGAAAGTCACTTACAGTTGAAGTATGTAACACTTTCAACTCTTGGTTTCTCCACGATGGCCTTCTTCTTAACTTTAGATTTACCCTGTCCTTGGCCCGCCTCATATTCACCATCCTCATTGTCGGCGTCGTCGTCGGGCTCCATGTCATCCATATCGTGCACTTCAATCACTTCCTCCGAGGGGGGCTTGTCCACAACCCTTGCTACTTTCTGTAAACACGTCCTCTCGTCCACTTCTAATAATCAAAGAAACGTTTATTACATTTTCTAAGGCTACACTTAATTGGGAATGAGAAACGAACCCTTCTGAAGTTTATCCTTCATAACCGGGTCCCTTTCCTCGCACGCATCTTCAAGGCACTCCGGATACCTGGTATTGATATACGCGATCCTCTCAATCTCCATGGGGATCAGCTCGAAGGAAATGTTCGTCGGCGTCAGTTGCCTCTGAAGCACCTGGACCAAGCGATCGGTCGTAGGAAACCGCACGGTAAACGAATGTCCCTTCCCGAGCAGGGGCTTCTTCAAAGGCCAGCACATCTCGTCGTGGTCGGTCGGATCGAACAAGAAGAAGCCGTTACGAAACTTCCAAATGGTAAAGTATCTCTTTGGAGTACTCTCGGTGCACAGAATGCCACACTCGTGACAGTCGAAGAACTCCTTGATCACGTTAGCAAGGAAATCTTTGCAGTTCGTCTCCAGGTCTTTGAAGATCAACCCTTGGTAACGCTCCCCGCGTAGACAAATAGTGATCTTGTGACTGTGGATGAACAAATCCTTGTTCAACTGGCAGATTCCCAGATTGGTATTCTTCTGGAATCTGATGCTCCGTTGGAAGTATCTATCGCCGATGATGACGATCTCGTCGAGGGTCCTCGAACACCAGTGGAAACACGGACATAGTTTGGAATACAACGCGCAGACTATGCACATTGCATGCCCTTGAAGACCATTCGTCACGTAGGTGAACCTCGCATGGTACATGCTGATATCCCCCAGGAGAACCGCACAGTCGTTGACGATTTTATAATCGTGCCAGACTTTGAGCAAGGAAGAAATAGTCAACTTTTGCGTTAACTGGGGTGGATAAGGCGCGGGTTTCAGCCGCGGTTTCTTCTGTCTTTGGTCCGGTGGTATCCATTTCCTCGTGGACACGGGAGGATAATTAACTTCGACTTTCTTGGCCCTCTTGGCTCGTTTGTGTCCCATGGTTAAATTTTCAAACAGAAGCGAAATTTATCATAAAATTTTCAACCCAGAAATTTTGAAATACTCTGAAATTTATTATGACAATACGCCAAACTATGTTAAAAACTAGGACGAAAATTTATGGAATAACGTCGACGCCATCTTCGATTTGTTAAATTTAAAATAATAACTGACGTTCGGTTTATTTCAGGCGCCAGTTTTTAAATGTTTTGAAAATTGTCAAATATTTCAAATTCGAAAATTCGGTGTTTTGTTTTCGAGTGTTTTTGTGCGCATATTTGGTCGAATTGTAAATTACGATGGATCCTCAGAAGAATTTAGATCCCACGTATGTTATCCTTGCTCTGTTTGAATTTTGTTAGTGCTTTAAAGAAATTGTTCATTTAGCGATACTTTCGATGAAAATCCTGGAATTAAACAACGTTTTGTGCCAAAATATTCTGGGACTGATATCACGTCGGATCTTCCGCCGGATCAACCCACTGACCCTGTCTTGATCCACAACTATGAAGCTCGACATCTTCCATCGCCTAAACCGCCCAAGGTCAAGCCAGAGAAGGATGCTACAATCATTGAACCGTCCGTTAGCACGCGTCTGGCTCTACGACCATTTCCTTCTGGCGAACTCGGCGCCAAGTATGTTCCTCCTCACCTGAAAGGGTATAGGGCCCTGAGACATGAAAACCGGATGGAATGGTTCTATGACAAGGTTGCGTTCTGCGACGATGATGTTTTGAGACTGCCCAGTCCCATTATTATGGACACCATTTCTAAGGTAGGGTTTTATGTCGGGCAGTTCTTGTTCTTTAATTATTTTCATGGAACAGTTAGAAGAAGAAAGTCCGAACGTCAGTAAAGCTAAGGTCATGCCAACACGTCCCTCTGCGATGACTTCCAGCAACATGATCCCTCCAACCAAGTCGGAACTCAAGGCCAAGGAGATAAGAAGTGGGATATTTTTAAATGTGCGCGAACCACTGAGTTCTGAAACACCTGAGGACGAAGAGGAAGAAATTTACAAGAAGAAGAAGAAGCAGAAGAAGAGGCGTGTTGTCAAGCGTCGCAAGAAACGACGTAAGAAGACACCATCATTTTAACCTCACCCTCTTCTAGGTGTATTAAATTTAGTGTTGTGAAACTTTTCAGCTGCTCCACCTGAGCAACCTGAGCCTTCCGTCCAGGAATCCGTCCTAGCTCAGGGCGATATTGACATGGACCTGGAAAGAAAATTCCTCGAATCCATCCAGTTTTACGAATACGGCCTATACGGTGAAGGTGAAGAGGAAGAAGAACCCGAGATCCCACCGTGGAAGCCCGAAATGATCGATAGATCAACCCACGTGTCTGATAATCTAATTCTCGGCCCATTTGCTGATCAGATGTCCATGGCTTCGTCAGCCACGTCAGTCGCAGACAAGTCGGATTTCGAGGACGTTTCCTGGTGTGAGATTCCGCTGACTTCACGTTTGGTCCAAACTCTTCGCGATGCCCAATGTGAGAAGCCTAAGAAGAAGTATCGAAAAGGAAGCTTGGAAAACCACTCGTTTACCAAGCTGAAGCAATCTATTCTGACGGATTTTTCGCATTGCACCACAACGGGGTCCATCAATCAATCGGATCTTTGCTTTCCGAAAGTTGCCAGGGGTAATCAGGGACTGTGCATGCCAATTGCAGCGTTCTGTTACGCCCATGTCTATAAAATCAAGAACTGGACATCGAGATCGATAGACGAGATACTAGAACTGGGTAATTGCCACTTTATGGAGTCGATAGCCGAGATTCACATGCACAAGGGACGCAAGGAGTTAACTGCGCAAGAGATCAACAACTTTTTCTTCATTTGCGATAAGAAAATTAAGTTTGAAATGTCTGACCCTGAAGTTAAAGGTCTGACGAGGTCAAACGACAAGAAGATATTTAATATATCGACTGGTTTAACAGTCTTCTTTTGTCACTACGTGGCTGGCATTCTAAGGATGGAAAATCAAAACATTTTGGTCTGGAAAATCAGGAAGCATTGTTATTTGTTCTTCGATGCCAATCCGAGGAAAGCTAATTTGTTCCAGGATAAAAATGGAACTGCCCTGGTCACGATTGTGAAGAAACTCAAGGCTATTACGTCAATTCTTCTAGACAGATCCAACATTGGTAACTCCCCGTTCAGTATCAGTCAGATCAAAGTTCTCAAAGTGATGCATAAAGATGAGCGCGAGGAGGACGAATATGTCAAGGAGAGGAACACCTACATCGCTTTGAATGAACGTCAGGCCATTGTACAAGCTAGTTTCGATCTGGGAGATTTGTGTTTCCTGTTTAACAGAAACAAACAGTCTCTGAGTATGTCCATTGTTGCCCTGGCATACTCCAGAATATCAGCCCCGCATTCCTGGCACAAGAAAACCTTGGACAAGGTGCTGATTATTGGCAATCAGTTGCATTCGGTGATTTGCGAGTCGGAGGGATGTCCGGATGTTGGCTTGGAGCATCTGCCGGCTGTGTTCACCGTCGGACCATACGTCATCGAGATTCACATCTATCCCAATCGATTCGCCGACTTGATGTATAAAAAATCGAACTTTATGTTTGCGGAGGATCTGAAGCTCTTCTTCGAGAATAACAACAACTGCGTCGCTCAGATAGGAAAGTCTTTCTTGGCCATCTGGCAACAGAGGGACATGTACTTCTGCTTTGACCCTCACACCAGGAACAAAGAAGGCCTCAAGTGTCGGCAAGGTGCTGCAGTCTGCTCAATGAACAAGGACCTTGACACCCTGTTAGAAACGATCGAACAGAACTTCGAAAACCGCGATACCATCTTCCATCTGCACGCCGTGAAGTTGATCAGGGTTAACAGAGATCCTGACTTGACCAAATACTTTCCCAAACATTTGACGTTACAAGAAGTGCCCATGGAAACATTCCACAAGCACAAATGTATGAAGAGCAAGAAGAAAGCGATTGAAAAGCCATTTGCTACGGCTGACTTTAGAGAACATGCCTTAAAGAAACTCCTAGCTGGGGTAATGCCAGGAGACTCCATCTACGACGTTCAGAGCAACCTGGGGAGTATCGGCACTCAGATGTTACCAGCCGTGGAGTGTCCCAAACTGATGCGAGCACCAAAACCTAAGACCAGGGAACCCGGCGATGACGATCTCATCGTCGATTTGGACTCGCCCAGTTTGAGCGATACTCAGATCGTGCCCAAAAGACCTAACCCCTATGACGACGAGATCAATATCGATGATCTGGCTTCATTTGGTTTGACCAAGGAAGAGGAGGAATTGGAAGAGGCCCCAGAAGGTCAAGAGGGAGGTGAAGGAGGACCACAAGTACCAATGTATGGTGTTAGTGAAGATTACAAAGAAATTGGGGAAGAGGAGCAATCTCAACAGTATGGGGTGATGTCTCAGGTCACGTCTGGAGAGTTAGATCCATGTTTCAGAGCTGATTATGTAAGTTATTCCTAGTTTCTATTGCCCTCTCTAAATCTTACTCTGTTTACAGATTAATACCGATCTGACTTACTGTTACAAACTCCTCCCTGCCATGGAGCTCCCGATCAGGACCAAGGAAGACAGGGATATCGTAATAGATCCTCGTCAGCAGGACAAGGAGCTTGCCCGGTTGAGGATGTACGATAAAATCAACGACGAGTGCCAGATTCTCACCGGAAAAGCAAACGCGTTTGACTTTATAGCTGAAGAAGAAGATCCCAACCTGATCGTGCCTTACATGTGCATAATGGCTGCCGCTTACGACATTGAGAAACCCATCAGTAAATGGGACGATGTCGTAATTGGCTTTGTCCTGCAGGCGGGGAAAATGTTATACGAACAATACGCCGAAAGTTTCGTCCACATTGATGACTTCCGATTCGAGTTGGAGAAGCAAAACATCATGTCGACCATCCACATCATATTCAACACCTACATCGGAGACGATCTCTTCGAAACCTTCTCGGGTCAGAAAATCCTCGAAGAGTTCATCGACATGCATGTCTTCAACCAGCAGGACGTCGGATTCGTGATTGTTCCTCACTACGCCTGCGCGGTGTTCTTTAAGAAAAGTTTGTTTTATCTCTTCGATCCGTACAACTGCGACAAATGGGGCAATGTCCAATTGACTGGGCGGAAGGGTCGAGCGTGTTTGATACGGTTCAGGGCGATGGACGAACTGGTCAAGAGGATCATACTTAATCTGAGCAAACGAGTCGAGGAGAATGATACGAGCGGCATGCAGTTTAGGATGTTAATGCTGGCCAAACCTAAATTCACGCTGGGAGATAAGAAACCTTCTGAGGAAGTGGAGGAAGAGGAGGTTCGGTCTTTGGAGAGGACTATTAGCGAGGAGTTTAAACGTCCCAGCAACTATATCAAGTTGCCAGACAGCAGTCAGTTGATCAGAGGCACCAAATACGTCGGGGACGTGGGGGTTGAAGTCGAATACATTGGTCCGTACATCTGCATCATAGCTGCCACAGTCGGTGAGAAGTACGCGCTCAGAACATGGTCCACAGATGTCCTGGACTTTGTCATACAAGCTGGCGATGCGCTTTATCGAAAATCGAAGTACAGCTTCACCCAACTAGCTAAATTAGAAATTCCTCACATAGTCCTAGGCCACGATCACTTCCAGTGTCAGATACGATACGTGTTTGATTCGCCCTGCAATGTGCGTATCCTCAGGACAGCTGTGCAAAAGGTTGTCATTCGAGAAAGGGACTGGGTGTTCATTGTAACCGAAGTATCCTCATGTGCCATCTGTCAACGTCGTGGGATTTACTACCTGTACGATCCCTTCTCCTGCAATGAACTTGGTCTGGATGACTTTAGGGGGGTGTCCTGCGTGGCCAGGTTCAGACACTTGGACGATCTCTGTCTACGCGTCATCTTCAATAAGACCAAGCGCGATCGACCTGAACGAGGGACTTACACCCGATTTGCTCTGTACATCTGTAGAGTTTCGAGAAGACCTAAGTCACGTATCAGATTGAAGTACCCGGGCGACGATTGGGAAGATGAAATGTACGCAGAGGAGAAAGGCGATGAGGAAGCCGAGGAAGAGGAACTCGTTCCGAGAACCAAGCATTGGTATACCAAGGTGACTAACGTCGAAGTGATCGAAGGCACCAAAGCTTTGGAACGTCCCCCAGCCGATCAAGTCAATTTAATGGAGGATCACTTTGCCAGCTTGGCGGCGGCGCTGATGGTCATTCACAAACCGCTGGACAAATGGTCCACGAAGAACGTGGATAAGACCATCGATCTGGGTAAACATATCTACGACCATGCGGACTCCCTCGAGCAGTCTAGACGTAGGACCATCAAGAACATTCTCGTCGGGAAGTACTTCTTCGATGTGATTGTGAAGACGATCGAGATCGAGCCCTATAAATACAGGAAGAACTTCAAGACAGCGTTGAAGTACGTCATGCGGAAGAGGAAGTTCGTTATGTTGCAGACTGGGGAAGGCACGTACGTCATCTACACTGATATGGACAATCATTTCGTACATCTGTACCATCCGTATCCTGCCACATTCGAGCAGGGGGACAAGAAATCCGAGGACGTGTCCAATGCGTGCTGGATCAAGTTCGGGAGCATCAAGCAGGCGATGAAGTTCCTGAAACAGGGGAACAACTTGAACAGATATCGGTTTTACACGTTCTGCGTGATGAACGTCACGCGAGCTCCCAGGTCGGTGATCGTCAGCGTGATGATCCAGGACTGGATCAGGGCCAAGCAGATCAAGGGCGAGATCGCCGGAAAGTCCTTCCACGAGCACGAGAGCTGGATGGACTTGCACGAGAATCCCTGGGCGAGGCTAGGGGGCAATCTTGCCGCGATGAAGGGCGCCCACAACAAGTGGTACTCCTGGGACATCGAGTACAACAACGACCTCTATCTCCTCTGCGGCACCATGAATCAGCACGACAGATGCTTCAAGGCCGATCTTCGTGGCAAGCAGACGCTGGCCACGTTGGTCGCCGTCATTGGCATGACCGGCATTTACGATCTCAAGGAATGGAACGCGTCCGTCGTCGACGCCGTCTTGATCTCCGGCTACAAGTACTTCGTGAAGTGCGTCGAGCCGATCGACGAGGAGGATCACGAGTTCGTCATGCAGGACCTCCTCGACGAGTGCGAGATCTTTCCGTTTAAGTTCAAGGTGCGCCATCAGCCGGTCGTCGAAGGCACCATGTTCCTCACCAGCTACAAGCGGTACAACTTGTACAAGAGCTTGCGGTTCTTCTTCGACGAGTATTACTATCGGGCGGGGATTATCGTCGCTCAGAGGAACG
>JARRAA010020425.1:0-15649 GCA_030557295.1 Ecitodaemon sp. MM-2014 | reverse complement strand
AAGGCGCTGCCCGCGTAGGCGGCGTCCACGTGGAGCCAGAGGCGTTCCTCTTCGCAGACCAGGCCCACCTCGTCGAGATTGTCGAACGCGCATGCGCCGGTTGTTCCCAAAGTGTTGCAAACCTTGAGAGGAAGTTTTAAGTTGTTTAGTCCTTTCTAGACGTCTTTTGTAACTTCAGGGGTTAAAATTATATTCTGGTGGTGACTTTTAGTGCTTTGTCTAGTTTTAGTGACATTTTAGTAGGAAACTAGACGTGGAAGAGTGTCAAATGAATATAATTATTGATATTAACCAAAACTCCGTAGTATTTTACAAGTTTTCGATGCTTTGTGACTTTTCTTGCTTCCCCCTCATCAAATTCTAGTAACATTATACTAAGATATTAAACTGGAACGCTCTCATCCCAGATTGATTTACAAAAACCAGGAAATATACCCCCCAGAGCCTTATCAATGTTTCCCCACAAACGAGTAATTGGAACAATCTTCTTAAATGTTTCGCTCGGCGGTAATCCTTTCGCAACCCTCCGCGCGGAGAAAAATCGTCCCAGTGGGCACAATTAATTTGCCAGCTTCGTCGAAGCCACCCCTTCCTAGACGTTGCGCTCGCTCGAGAAGCCACTCACCCAGAAGGGAATCAATCCGCGCTCCCTGTCAGTCCTAATGGCCGCGCGCAGCTTGTCGCCTCTCATCGCCAGCTCGTCGTCCGACTCGATGTACCTCATCTTCACCAGGCCAATCAGCGCGGCCTTCTCCACGCTGGAGTGCGCCTGGTCCGAGCAGTAGCCGACCAGACGCGCGCCGATCTCGCCGTCCTCCAGATCCGGACACAGTTTCTGATACTGCCTGATGGCCTGCGTCCTTCCGGCGAGCAGGCAGACCAAGGTGGCCTCGCTGGCCGTCGTCAAGATGGCGCCGCCGCCCGAGCACTCCTTGCGCGTGTGGAGGAAGTCGTCCGGCAGGCCGATCATCTTGCCCAGCCAGTTCATGACGATCGTCTCCAGCTCGGTGCCCGCCGGACTCGACGCCCACGTGAAGCAGATGCAGTTGATGGCGTCCGCCAGCATGTCGCCCAGCAGCGAGGGATAGCTGTTCAGCGCCGGAAAGTACGCGTGCATGTGCGGCGACTGCCAGTGCGTCAAGCCCGGCATGACGATCTTCTCGACGTCCTCGAAGATCTGCGGCCACGGCTCGCCCTCCAGCGGCGCCGACTCCGGCAGCCGGTCGTGCAGGAAGCCGGGCTTCTGGTCGGGGAACACGCGCCGCTCGCGGATGCTCGTCAGATAGTCGGCGATGTAGTCCACCATCTCCTTTCCTGCACAGAAACAATGGAACATCACCGCGCGCGCCTGATGCGGATTTAAGGCGTCGATCGGCCGCTGGAAATTGGCTCCGGGACTTTATTGCTCGATTCCGGCGTTATTGCCGCCGCCATGAATATCAATACGCGCGGAAGGAAAGCGGGAAAGCTAATATTTGCCCCGCGGGCGGTCGGAGCTCATTCCGAACTTATTTACGGCGGCTGGAGAGTATTTATTTCCTCCTCCGGACGCTAACGCGCTTTCGTGCGAAAAGCACCGATTTTCCATCCGATGCAACGCATTGTAACCCGCCGCGCTTATCCGATTGCGAGTAATTATGATTGGGCCTTCAACTCGGCACCTCACAAATGCGTTTGTCGTGTGCGTTCTGAATTTAATTTAAACTTTAAAGTCGCACGTGTTAGTTGGCAATTTTTCGTCCTGTTTATATTTGTCTTTATTCTTAAAGAATAATGCATTCGTATTGGGGATGTTTTCGGACGTTTTATTGTTGGTTTCCAAGGTGTCGAAGTATTTATTGTTTATCTGTGTCATTTACTAGATGTTTTAGTAAGTAACTAGTTCTGGTGATGTTCGAATAAATAGATTTGAAGAAAATACTGAAGGTTACCATATGTTTTGGTCCATTTCATGTTTTTTTTGGTATTTTAGACATTTTTTATGTTTTCCCCTAGATCTAGTAACTTTTCAAACATTTTAATAAGAAACTTGGAGTGCGTAATGTCCAAGTAAATAATAGATTTACTGGAAATACTCATAATACCGAAAACTTTTTAGAATTTGATTTGTGAGGTTTCTAGGGATTTTCTGGTGACAATCCAGAACTATAGTTACTTTGGGGATGTTTTAAGAGGTACTTGCATCTAAATGTTATCGGAATAGATAGTAGACTCCACATTTTTCACGTTTCTCCCGTTTTTTGATTGTTGCTCTTCTGTTTTTACGTTTATAATCGTTTTTAATAATTTCCCCTATTTTTAGTAACTTTCTACGAACTATTTGAGTAAAAAGTTATAATTTCCCCTAGATCTATTAATTTTACAAGTATTTTAATAAGAAACTACGTGTTGACAATTCGTGCCATGTATTTTCCTTGTAATTTTCAGATTTTTGAAGTTTCTAGTGATTTTCTGGTGACAAGCCAGAACTATAGTTACTTTGGGGATGTTTTAATAAGTAATTGCATCTAAATTCTATCTCTAGATAGTACATTCCAAATTTTTCGCGTTATTTGGTTGTCCCTCTCTTGTTTTTATGTTTGTAGTTGTTTTTTCACAATTCCTGCTTCCCCTATTAATTATAACTAATTTCTAGCAAGAAAAAAGTATAGAAGAAACTTACCACGAATCCTATACTCTTCGACATTCATCTTCCTTCACGTATTTCAAACAAATTTCCCCTTAAAATGCTGGAAATCTTCCAGAACTTACTGCCCGGTAAATTTCTCAACTTTCCCTCGTTTTGCCGCAGCAAACTTTTTTCCCTGACGTGTGCGAAGTCGATGAAGTGCTCGAATTAATCTACTTAATATTTTCCTTCCGTCCACACGTCCGCGCACGCTTCGCTTCGCTTTGTCTCGCACCACACGGAAGTTGATAGTGAGAATCAACAAGTGACATTGGACGCGGCGAGCGTCGCGGCGCTGCATTTATACTTGATGCACACGCCGGGGGCTTCCTCCCCCGACGGCGCCGCCACCCTCGGACGAATCGCGACGGCACAAATAGCTCCGCGCACTTGATAACGATATGTAAATTGGGCAAACACTCGCGCCGCCGTTCAACTTAATTAATTGAACCGAACGAACGTCGTAATTAATAGGTCGGGCGGCAGATGTTTTTCGAGAAAAATTATCAAAAACAAACGAGGCAATTTGACGTCTCGGTCGAATGATAATGGGACAATGGAACAATACCTTTTGACGCGACGTCAGAAGTCTGTGTTTTACAGTGCTTTTTTAGAATTCTTTGAAAAATGGTCAAGAAGAAGTTTCACTATGATTTCTCGTATAATTATATGGAAGAAGTGGATTTTCCAACGATACGACAGAAATGGTTCCTCCTTCACACGGATCCCGTTTGGTACAGGTTCATTCTGTCTGGGATCGTGGTCGAAGCTCTGACGATTTTCTACATGACAGCTTTTCAAATAGAAATGTTTTCCTATTATCACACATTCATCGTCCGTAAGTCCACCCCTATTTTGCCACACAACTTCCAATGCAAAAATCACCCTCTCCCTCTCGCTGTAGGCATCCAACACATCTTCAACTTCATGTACGCCGTCGACATAACACTGGCCATCAGGCAAAAGTTCTTCTTCAAGTATAGGTATCCATACCCGAATCCAATTCGTCGTCCAGCCCCCGTCATGATGATGGAAATCGTGTCGGTCATCCCGTTCGGGATGATCATCGACTGGGGCACGACCGACGTCGATCGTAGCATCTACGTGAACATGAGCACCCTGCACGTCTTGAAGGTCACCCGCTTCTGCTACCACGTGTACAACAATCGCCGCGATCAATACAACGAGTTCCGCACGCGAGTCCTCGAACTGATCATCATCTACGTGCTCTTCACCGGCCTCTTCGTGCACGTGTTAAACATGATAGTGCACCTCGACCGCCACGACGGTATCTACGAGGGCTTCCAGCTGATAACGTCCAGCGTGGCGGGTCGTGGAGGCGGCGGCGCCTGGCAGAGCAACAGCACCATCAACAGACAGAACGCGTATCAATTCGAGATGATCACGTCCTGGATCGCGATCTTCATGTGGACAGTGACGATCTTCCCGAACTCGTGCTTCATGATCCTGTCGGCGACCGAGAACCATCAGCACCGACACGACTACGCCTATCTAATCAACCTGTTTCGTCGGAAGATCGTCAAGAAGCTCAATCTGCGCCCGGAGACGACCAAAACCATGATGGACTATTTCAGCGCCAACTGGCGGCTGAAGGGTGGCTTCAACGACATGGAGTTCGAGTTCGCCCAGCGCTCGCTGAAGGTCGAGATAGCCATGGACACCTTCTGGCCGGCGTTCAAGCATTCCGTCCTCTTCAGGCAAACGGAGTTCTACATCCTTCGCGCGCTGGCCGAGAAGATCGACCGGCGCATTCGCATGGAGGGCGAGTTCATTTACAGCAAGAACAAGAAGAAGCTGGGCATGATTTACATCGTGCAGGGCGTCGTCGAGGTGCTTTCGGCGGAGAACGACGAGTCGGGCATCGTCTGTCTGACGGCCGGCACTTGCATCGGCGAAGCCTCGCTGATAATACCGCACGTCTCCTCCGTCAACTTCAGATGCAAGACCGTCTGCGAGGTCTTCGAGTTGCCGCGCAAGAAGTTCATGGAGTTCGAGCAATCTTATCCCTCGGAATACAAGCAGCTGCAGCTGAAGCTCCTCGAGATCTTGAAGAAGGTCAGGGTGATCAAGGAGTACAACTCCAGGTTCAACCGACACGACGCGGAAAGGAACCGAATGATTTGGCTCAAGTATCAGCTGCACAACCTCATGTCCTACAGCGCCACCTACAAGAACACGCACGAGCAGGCGAACCCCTATCTCAGGAACGAGCTGGAGGACGTCGTCAGACGGCAGAGACACGTTTTCCACACGTTCGAATATCTGGACAAGCTCGCCATTCGCGAGAGGACCTTAACGGACGTCGACTTGGTCTTCATCAGGAACACGTGCCCCTGGATCTTGAAGGCGGGATCGCCCATCACCAACCTGCTCGAGACGATCAGCGCCATCATGTCGATCTGCTGCTCCTTGGTGGTTTCGTACGGTTTCTGCATATCGTACACCCCAACGATCGCCCTCATCACGACGGCGATCCACGTCTTCTTCATCTTCGACCTGGTGGTCCAATTCATAACCCCCGTGTCCCCGACCAGCGACGCGCGAACGCTGACGGCCGTCATGGTGGAGCGCCTGCGAACGACAGGGTTCTTTCTGGACGTGATGTCGGTTTTCTACTGGAAGATGATCGCGTTCGTCTTGGACACCGAGCGCCCTTGGTTCGAGCTGTTCAAACTCGCGAAACTGTGGAGACTCATTAATTTCTTCGAACATTGGAGCCATAAGTTTCTCCTAAGCAGGATCAGGTTCGTTATGGTGTTGAGTCTGTGCATTTACCTCGGATGGATTTACTTCCTCTGCTGCTTCTTCACGCTGACCAAAGTGACAGACAAAATGATGACCGCCGTGACCATTCAGTTTGCCACCGGCGCGGGTTTGCCCTTTCCGATTCCTCGAGACAGTCCTGTGACGAGTTTCGTCTACGTCTTCGCCAACGGCTTGTCTCTGATCGTGCAGCTGGTCGTGACGGCGCTGATGTGCTCGGCGTTCTATCTGGAATTCATATCGAACCTCAAAATCGTCACGTCGCTGCACACCCTCAACCAGTGGGTTCGTTTCCAGAAGCGCAGCTGGCTGGCCATTCGTCTGAACGCCTACTTCAACGTGGTGCGCGTCGAGACGGACATCAGACTCTCGCAGGGGAACATTTCGCACTTGTTCGCGCTGCCCCCCTACTTCGAAATCCTGATGAAGAGCACCATCCACGTCAAGGCCCTGAAGCGACTCACGTTATTCAAGAACCTGTCGGATGACTTTGTCAGGAATTTGCTGATGAACACCGAAGTGTTCACGTGCTACAATCACTCGATAATCATCAGTCGCGGCGTGATCTACAAAGACGTCTTCGTCGTGATGCGCGGAGAATGTCGGACGCTGATAGCCGGCAGGTACCAGCGGACCAAGTGCTACGAGCCGCTGAACTTCCTCGAAAACTGCTACAAGTTCCCCGCGGTCAACTCCACCATGGCGTTGTCGGACTGCGACGTGCTCAAGTTCAACTTCGAAGCGTTCGTTCATTGCCTGTACGAATCGCCGGTCGATTACAAGGCCTACACGTCGACGGTGAGCCTTCTGAAGGAGCACAACGAAGCCGTCATGCTGAAGTTCCTCTACGGTCCGATCATGATCATCCGGTCGAGGATCAGAAAGCCCAATTTCAAGCAGTTCCACATGTTCGCGCCGAAGAACTCCTTCGAGGAGTTCGACTATCACGTCCCCTTCGATAAGATACGCCCGTTCAGTTTTGTCAAGTTCTTTCTATTGAAGACGACGTTTTACCCCGAAGGGCAATTCCTCAAGTCCTACGAGTTTGTAAGGTGCACCGTCGCCTTCGCCTCTGCGATAGCCTTCACGATCCCGGCGATCAACGTCGGCGCTTACACCAAACGCAGTCGGGGATACCCCCTCATGCTAGCTCTGGATCTCTTCGCCGTGCTGGACATCTACGTTCGCATGCACGTCGGCTACTACCAGTCGAACGGCGTGCTTGTGACGCATCCGCTGAAGACGGCCAAGCATTACATGACGCACGGTTTCGTCATCGACTTGATCGCGATGTTCCCCTTGGACATCTTCCCGATGAAGGTGCAGTACCGCGTGTTTCTCAACGCCATCCACGCCCTGCAAATGCATCGCATCGACGCTCTGCGGAGGTACTACGCCACGAACAACCTCTACTACATCCTGAACACGGTGAGCATCATCAGCTTCATTCTCTTCTCGGCGAATTTCATCGCCGGGCTGCTCTTCGTCTACGATTGCTACGACTTCGACACCGAGGAGCAAGTGCCCGAGGCGCAGTGTCGAATCTTCAAGTTCGAAAAGACCGAGGCGCACTTTCACATCCTGTTTCTCGTCCTCTCGGCGCTGCAATGTTCCGGCATGCGGGGCAAGATCGACGTGGTCGATTTGGACGGCCTGCTGGTGTTCACCATTTGCCTCCTCGCCGTCATAGGCGTCCTCACGCAGATCTTGTACAAGGCGTACATCTTCAGCAACTACATCAGTCGCATCATCGAGAAGTACGAGTACGTCGTCGGCGTGCGACGTCTCATCAGGCTGCTGCAGCAGTCCAACGTGAACAAGTATCTCTGCAAGGAGGTGGCCTTCTTCTACGATCTGCATTGGACGCGGGTGGCGTCCCAGGACATGGAGTTCATCACCAAGAATATGGTCAGCGCGCTCAAGCGCGACATGCTCTTCAAGTTCTACGGCGACAACCTGGTCGTTTACTCCATCTTCAACGAGAACATCATGGACACGACGCTCTTCATCAAGAACATCTTTCTCGCCGCCAAGTTCATGGTGGTGCCCAAGAACGGTTACGTCGTGACCATAAACGACATCGACGCGTACATCTACTTCCTGAACAAGGGTTCGGTGGACATACTCGGCGTGGACGGAGCCAAGTTTCAGGAGTTGACCGCCGGCGCGATGTTTGGTAACTTTAGCGGTCAGAAGTACACCAGAATGAAGCTCTCGATCGTCGCGAACGTGAACACCGATCTCGTCTACGTGCCGGCCATGGACTTCTACACGATCATCAATTATTTCCCGAAGATCAAGGCGAGCTTCGAGGCGATGATCAAGAAGAAAGTTTATTACATCGAGGGCATCAAGCCGATCGAGCCGCAGCTCACCATGAGCTTTGAGGAGTACATCGGCGCGGTGAATCAGTACTCCTTCATGATGATCATCAACTACGTTCATTTATTGTTCGTCTGTTATTTGGGAATCTCCATGGAGCTGTATCAACTCGCCGTCGGGGAACTGCACGTCGCCTATCTGTCCATCCAGTATGGCATGGATGCGTTGCACTTGCTCAGAGAGTACCTGAAGTATCGCCTCCCCTATAAGGACGAGCATCGCGCGCCCATTTTCGAGGCGAAGGCCATTGTGGCTTATCAGGTTGCGAAGAGGGCCGAACTGTATATCACCATCATTACGGTGATCTATTTGGACCTGTTTCTGATACTGCCCTATCTCTTCTTTGCGCGATACGAATTGATTAACGTGACGTACTTATTCACATTTTTTCGACTGAACAGACTGTTTAGATTGTTTTACGTGAGCTCCATGCATACCGAGGCCCAAGTCAGAGTCTCGCACGTGTCTTCGAATTTGGCCAAATGGTTGTACGTGATTTACTGGTACATCCTGAGTTATCAAGTGGTGGCAGCCATAACGGCAATCTTCGACTCGCTGACGACAGAGGACAGCACCAACCTGATTCACAACATCGAACCGCAGAAAATCAAAAACCTACGATACCTGCCGTCGCTGCAGAAGCTGGACATTTACGCGAGGTATTTCTTCTTCGCCAATCTGATACACATCAACGGGAATCACGAGGACTACGGTCCTCGAACGACAGCGTTCAACATCTATATGATCGTGCTCTACATGTATCGCCTCGTCGTGGACGCCTTGTTGCTCTGTCGCTTCTTCGAAGCCATCATCGATCTGGTGATCCTCCGACGGCTGTACCTCAAGGGCGTCAACTTCCTCAAGTTCTACATATCGAAATCCACCGCGACGCACGTCGTCAAAGACAGGGTGATGGAAAACTCGACGCACGCCTGGAGCAAGCACTACTACAAGAGCGATCACATAATGGACGTTGTCTGCGCGAATTATTTGAGGGAGGTGATCTGCAACGCGCTCTACGGATATCTGTTTCGAAGGCATCCCGTCCTGAGCCACACGCACTTGGACTTTCTTCGCCAGTTGGGGGTACATTTGAAGAGGGTCATCTATCCGTGCAACTACGTGGTCGTGTACAAGAAGGAGGTGAGGAAGTGCATGTTCTTCATTCACAAGGGGGTGGTTGCCGCGTACGACATGGATTTCGGCTATCACGAGATGTCGAGGAACACCTTGGCGAAGGGCAATTCGTTTGGGTTTCTTCAAGGTCTCGGGCGCGCGGGGGCTCTGTACGAATTCACTTACATAACGACGTCGCATTGCGAAATCATGGAGCTGGAGTGGGACTCGTGGAACTATTTACTGGAATTTTTTCCTGCCACGAAGGAGTACATCTTTGGAGAGGCTGAGAACTACAGAGGCCTCGATTGCGTGCAGTTCTTGGAAAATGAAATTCTTAGAGAGTATTGGTGAGCTGTTGTCATCGAGGGGAGGATTTAGGTGGGGCATGTTGCTAGGCGACGAGAAAAATGGGTGTGGGACTGATTGCGAGTGAAGGTTTAACTGAAAATCCACGAGAGGGCGCGACCTGTCCATAATACATTTATTACATGATATAACACTATTTTATGTTGCTGTACAAGTTTCAAAGTAAATAAATATTTTAAACGCAACGCGCACTACTAAAATTTGTATTATCAGATGCGTGTCTTAGTTGCATTTTTAAATATTTGAAATTTCGTGTATGTTCGGAGTTCCCACCTTCTTTATTTGAAGGCGAGCCCTGATTGGTCTGATTCAAACACCTCCATATATTTCCATCTCCTTTTCTCTCATAGTAGTTACCATAGCTACCGCTTTATATTTAAATGATAAATAAAGTCACTTGTCACATCACGTGTCTACTTGTTATAAAGTAGAAACCTGTAAGAAATGTTCGTACGTTTGATATACCAAGCTCGACGCTTGGAATCCCGTCGAATACAGTTGCTCAAAGAAAAACAAGACGCTTTAGCTCTCTCAAAGAAAGCGGACGTGAAACTTAGCAGAAAACAGAAGTATCGTCATTATTGCGATGATCTGCGGCGTAGGATCAAGCGGTGTTTGTGCCCGACGTTCCCGAAACATTCGGCTCCTTTCCGACTCTGCTTCAAGATCAGAAACAACGGGACGTGCGAGAATTTCGTCGCGAAAAGCATCGCCGGTTTCCTCGGAGGTTTCGTCCTGACTTACATCTTCTTCATGTTCTTCGTCCTGCAACTGAACTTCACCCTCTCGACCGCCACAATAATGTGCGCGATATTCGGATCAATCCTGACCATCGGTCTGGCATTCAGTTACAAAGTCAGATGTATCGTCTTCCTCGTCCTGCCGCAGTTCTTCTCGAAGAAAGGGCGGCAGGCGTTGTTAGCCTATGCGTACATCTTGGCCATAACTGGCCCAGCTAAGAATACCTTGAATAACATGAGCATTCTAGGCGAGAGCCTTGCCTGCGGTCAGGAGCAACTCAAAGCGGCCGTTAAGCAGATCCTGGAGGTGATCAAGAAGCCTTTCTATGCAATCCGGGACGCTATCAAGAAAGTTATAGTCACAGTGAAGGAGATTGTTAAGAAGATCAAGGAAATCCTTCTTGGGATCAAGAGGATTATCATGAGTCTGGTAGATATCATCAAATCAGCGTTCAACTTCATTGCCAGGATACTCAATGTGTGTAATTCCGAGTTCGGGACGCCATTTCAACGCTGCAGTAAAGTTTTCGAGGACGCCATAGTCGATTGCAATGCAAAACTGGGTCCAATGTTTAACTGGCTGTGCAACATAACCTATCTTGTGAAGAGCGTCTGCTACATTGCCAAGGGATTGGATTTATTGTGCTCTATAGTGGATTTTATCAAGGGGACAGTTGGAGCGATAGTCACAAGTATTCTAACCTCAAACTTTACTCTAATCCAACTTAACATATCCAAATTTGCACTAAACTCCTCTTATCTTGCCTTTTGTAGAAGTAAAACAGTTTATCCGTCACATCCGCACAATGTTCTACGTCCGCATAAAGTTCTCTCACTCCTATCACTTCTCATCGAACCATACCAAGTCCATGGGAGACATTACGGCCGGAATTGTGACCGAAATCAAGCAGCGGAGCTCTGGCCTTATTAAAATCTTCGATTTCATGAGCAGTGCGGCGAGTTTTTTCTTTATATTCATGGTGGTCAAGGTGATATACTACAGACACAAGTTCCTCACCAACGAGATGTTCGACAACAAGTTTATTACGAAAGATTTCCGCATTTTGGACTTGAGGAGAGCTCAGATGGGTTTGGAAACTATTCTGCCTTTAAATCACAGGGAAAGGAAGCTTTACATTTCTGTAAGTTGATGTTTAATAATGTTTAAATTTTCTAATGGCAGTATTCACTCATAATTTGATTGAATTTGAATATTCGCGGCGAAAGTGAGACATTTACGAACGTAGTGGGAGTGTGAGTGGGAGTGTTTACGATCACTTCCGAACATACACGATGACGGCTACCTTTACTATACCTCCCACTCCTGCCAAAGTGGGAGTAGCCACGATTCGTTACGAATATACCCGATCTTTGTCGAATAATTTAATATTGTGGTTCCTAGACTGGTTCGATGAGGTTAGTAAAGAAAGAAAAATCAAGGCTATCTCAAGCCGCTATGATACTTCTCATGTCCACACTGAAACTCTCCACGCACATGGCCACAGATTACTCTCTATACTGGATAATGACTAAGATCAGATACTACGGGAGGTTTCAGTCGAAAATTGATGCTCCTAACATGCCCGGCGTGTCGATTGAAGGCGAAGGTTTCCTCGCCATGTTGTTAAAAGGCATTGTCAAGGCTTTCCAGCCTTTGGGGATCAACCTAGAGATTGATACGATTCCATGTTTACCGGATCCCATCCCTCCTGATTACGACCGATACATCCAGATAGGTTCGGTATATTTACATTGAGCTGGGATCTCTTTTAAACAAGTCATTTAACTTGTAGGAAGCATGTTGTTCCTCTGTTGGTTCCTAGCGATCTTCGAACCGTATGGTTTGAGGTTTCGCCATTCCGTCATGTGTTTCTATCATCCACAACGCGCAAAAGAGCGGACCATATGGCTCTACAATCATATCCTGAGGTCCCGGTCTTCGTTCCTCAAGTTTGCGCGACGACAATTGAGAAGGAAGGTCATGTCGGATGACAGTGTCAGTAAAGTTACTTGTATGGAGTTTATAAGGTCGAGAATCGCGTAAGTCTCAGCTTAAACTTATGTTATAACCTAAAAACGTAACCTGTATATTGTAAACAGAAAGTATCCCATCTGTGTCTTCTTCTTTGGATCTGGTAAACAATCCTATTGCCTTCTCTGCGGGGAAGTTTACAGAGAAAACGACAAGAAAACCTTTATCAAGTGTCAAACCCCAAAGTGTCCTGGTCTTTATTGTGAACAGTGTTTCAACGACCTGCAAAATCTGTGTACTGTTTGCCTGGACCCCATAAGCTACGGAGATCTTTCCGACATATCGGAAGAGAAAGATTCTTCGGAGGATGAGAGTAAAAAGCGACGGAGGAAGTCAAAAGAAGCTAAAAAGTCTAGAAAATCCAAGAAACATGCATATTCTGACGTGGATACGGATGATTCTGACCATGATGACAACGACAGAAAGAAATTGTTACGAACGAAGAAGTACGAAGATTCTGACTACAGTTCAGGTCTCTCTGGATGGGAGTCTGACTGGTCGAGTGATTACGACTTTGAGTATCAAAAACACAAGGACATTTCCAAAGTTTCCTCCAATACCAGCCCAAGGACACCTCACACTGATGTTGAAAAGCAAAACATACCTAACCTAGCATCCATGCAGGACTTTCACGCTGAGGTTTTGTTTAATTTATCGGAAGTGCCGGAATTCGACGGATCTCTGGACAGTTCCAGTTGGATCACCGATTTGAACGAGGAAGATTCTTCCTTGAAGCATTTGAATCAAAGTCCTCAGGGTCAGTCCTGGCTACTGAACAAGAAGTTCTGCCCTGGCAACGTTTCAGATTCCACTCCTTTGACAACGACGGCAACCTCTCCCTTTAAAGANGTATTGGTCCGATGGGTCTGACTCTGAATACGATACGGTGTTTCAATCGGAGTCCATTCCCATGAAGAGGTTAAGTTCCAAGATGTCTTTCTTGAATGCTCGTGACGTTGGAACTAGTCCTGAGGATACAATGACTTCTGCTTCGTCGAAGGCCACGAATAGAGATGTCTTATGGAAGGATCAGTTTACAACGACAGCGACGTCTTTGATTGAATCTCCCAAATCGTTGAGGACGATGTCGAAGGAAGAAAAGAATATGATCAATGTAGCTACTTCCATGGAGCATGTGGTTTTGACTTCCTACGAGCTCACCTCTGAAGAAGAGACCAACCGAGCAGTCGAAGGAAAAACGGGTCAGACCCAGACATCTTATGATAGCCCTGAGACTGTGGCATCATCTGATCAAAATGAAAATCTGCATGTTCCTCGCTTGACCATTTCTTCTGAGGTGCTAACGTCATCTCCTGAAGCTTCTTCGTTAGTGATGAATTGCTGCACGGCGAGATCAACCCCTCAAGCACATCCGGACGTGCCCAAACTGGACCTCCACTTCTTGGAAGGTGCCAAACCCTCTAATACAGACTTTGAAACATCTCCGGTTTTGGTGGAGCGGTTCTGTACCTGTCAGAGGGACTCTTCGTGCACTGCGACTGTGGATACTTGGCAGCAAGCGAATCTTCTTAGTGGGACGACCAGTCTCCCTAGTGGTGGTCATTCCAACAGGTGTACTTGCCACTTCTTCAAGGACAAGGTCCAATACAGCGTTGTTAACGAATTCGACAGCTCCCATGAGGGTACCACGCCAAGAACAACAGGTAGAAGTGGTGCAGATATAGAAACAGCATCGTCTTCAGTGATTTCCTCTTACAAACGCTCCCGTTATATCCCAGTACATCCCATGCAACGTCCAGCTGAGTTCCTGACCTCCCCAGCTACGTTGGTGAGCGCTCTACCGCAGAAACACGACCAGGATATTCAGACACTCCCGGTGGAAGGACATTCCACCCTGAATACTTCCCAACAGAGCGTGAGGAAGTGTTCCTTGGATCTATCCACAACTTATGTAGAAGCAGGCGTATCTGGAACAGGAAGAGAAACAAGTCATGAGTATGATTCGACTGGTGGTGAGGAATCATCAGGGGACGAAACAGTTTTCGTTGTTCCCGTTGTTCAGAACGAGGAATTGGTCATCCTCCCAGTCGTAGAAGAACGTGATGGACCCGAGGTCCAACGTAAGATGTACATACAGAGAATCCGTAGTTATTATAAACATTTGCACGGCAAAAGTTTGAGTGATTTTTATGATACTGCTCACGAGGAGTCCCAAGAAGACGATGAAGAGGAGGACGAAGATCATGTTAGAATTGAAGAGAGCGCTAGACGTGGACTAGGTCTTAGAAGAAGATTCCATCCTATAAAAAAGTTTTTAAGTGTTTTTAGTCATAAGTCTCGTAATCATTCCAGATTGAAGGTTAGATATCATCGCTGTAACGATAAGCAGTAGGCTTTGATCTATTTTTGACTTCTGTCCTTTCCCCATTGACGTTACACGTCGTCCCGTTTGAATAAAGCCTGTATAATGGAACGATAACATCCCCGAAACGCCCGATGTCGATTATTCGCTAACCATCCGCTCAATACTGGAATGGACGCTGAGAATGTCATACCAATAAAAGCAAACCCATCGAATGTGACAACCAACTCCAGCAAGAAGACTCTGTCCAAGGCGAAGGTCAACAGCGTCATCAAACTCTTCTCGTACCGGAAGAAAGAAGACGGTTTCGTGAGCGCTTCGGAAATATCCGTCTCCGCATCGCATTATTCCAGTCACCATCACACTCCGCACACGCACTACACCAGAATGGACAGCGACATTGTGGCGGCGCACGTGACCAATCCGCAGAATATCATCGAGACGACCGCCAACACCACGAGGAGGGCGAGTCCGGTCAGAGGGGCGACGTTACGCGTCACACCAGAGGCGGACGTCGCTGCGCCGAGGAATCGTGGAAAGGAGTTTATTCGAAAAATGGCGACCGTCCTCCGGTTGAGGAAACGCTCCCCCAGCACGAATGAAGAGTCTTAGTGATGGGCGACATTCAGTTTAAGCACGATGATCATCAGCACCACAATCATCGTCCTCGAGTTGATCGGCCATGTGGCTTTTGGCCGATCGGCGTTCGAGAGCTTCAAACGCTACGCTCATCATTACGACATCATTCGTTGCCACAGCGGAAAAACGGATGACGACGAGGACCAAATTGAAGACAGTATTGATTTTTTTAGCGACACGAATAATGACATTTAATAAACTGACAACTATGGCGTACATTTTGTGGCGTTTACTTTTGAAAATTTCAAATTTCATGGGCGGGCAAGGCGAGGAAACTTCACTATTGGTCTAACATAAGTCTCCTCCCACCATCCCACTGCGACGGTATCTTGTGACAGCTCATAGAAATCTTTATTGGGAGGCAAATAATTTCAAATGATTGTGATCGTAACGTGCGTTCTTCTTTCTTTCACACGTGTATTCACTAAATCGATACCTTTTTTGTTGGTGTAGTTTACGTCAGCAACGTGCATAAATAAGTTTGCCCTCCGACGCTCCCAACCTAGCAACGGAGCACTGACAACTCCCTCTACCGCTCCATAACGCTTTGCTTTTGTTTCGTTCGAATGACGTCTCGATTACGTTGCGGAGTGTTT
>JARRAA010020408.1:0-12242 GCA_030557295.1 Ecitodaemon sp. MM-2014 | reverse complement strand
TCTTGCGGCGTGATTGATCGCGTCTCGTTCCGAATCGGAATCTAATCGCTGGATAATTGCGAGACGTTAAAAGTTAATCGCTCTCCGTACGCGTACGATTCCGCATGCATTCGGCGGAATCGCGCGCGAGCGCAGATCGGCCGAGTTGAGCGCGCTTAAAACGACGAGCTTGAGCAGTAAACGTTTGCGCTTTCAAATCGACCGCGGCGGCTACCAGCGTTTTCGGCTTTAGAAACCTTGAAAATTGCAGACGCCAAAACACCGGTTAAATTTCTAGCTCGCGAATGAGTCAGCTACGAGCGCGCTTCTCATATTTCTCATTAAGATTTTTCCTGAAAAGAGCGAATGGTTTTCGGCGCGCGCGTTTTTCTCGCAACTCGCAGACTTTCCTGCCAAACGCGGCGTGCTTATTAACGCGTTTATGTCGGCGAGCAAAACTGACGATTTTACTCTCGAGCGGTGGGCAGCAGTTTATTTATTTGCATTATTGTTTCAGGAGCTTTCGTCTCGACGGTTTCCTTCATCTTGATAACACGAAGCGTAAGTTTGCACCTTTTGTGCGTCGCAGTATGTTTTCGATGGTTCTCGTCCAGTTGCTAGTGAGTTTCGCGGCTGGGATTTTCTATTTTCACCCGTTCATTTCGACTGCAATTAATCGTTAGCTATGAAATTGAACTTTAACGATTTCGCTCTTACGACGCTTCCACCTCTCGGCTGATTAATTGAAATTGCGGGCTTGAGTAATTTATCGCGTTAATGGCTCACGTTCTACTATTTATTACATCTTAATTATAAAATTATCGAAGCATTAGGCTTGCGCAACCCAAACGAATGCGCCGCGGATTCCCGCGATTGTTTGCGTCAATTTTTGTCGTCGGCCGCAATAAATAATACGCCGCTAATGTTTCCGGCGTTCCTCTTCGCTCCTCGCCGTTTCGTATGTTTTCTACTCGCGACGTTCATTCGCACGTCGTCGCATTCAATTCAACTCGCTCCTTTCTTCTTCTCCCAGATCTGCGCCAACCGCTCGTAATTGTTGTGGCATCGGATGCTGTTATTTATCGCTTATTATTTGCTTTATTGCGCACGCGGCATTCTATTATGGCGCGCGAACTCTCTCGAGCGCCGGCGAAACGGCAACGGCGCCGAGTGGGAATCGAAATGGGAAGAGCTGCGGCGCGTAGGAGGCGCGTTTGTGGCCGAAGAAAGGTCTGGAACTTGAGAAATGCTAAGAAACTCGCGCGAATGCGCTTTGGCACGTTCGCGGCTAGGCGGCATTGTTCGCAGCCTTGACACGATGCGAAGAATTCGAAGTACGAGGACCACGGATGCGAACCGATGTGTTTTCGATGTTCGGAAATTATAATGCAACGAAAATCATTGCGCTGCATACAGAATGATCTGTATGCAGTCCGCGCGCAGTCCCGGTCGACCGCATCGAAAAGAACTCCCCATTTGATCTTGTACGTGATCTGTATGCAGTCCGCGCGTTTGGCAAACGCATGCTATTGACGCTTACGGGCACGGATTTTAATCTATTCGTGACTTAACATTGAAAACTTAATAAATTCCGTCTGCGACCAATTAAGTCAGCCGGAAATCGCGTTTCGCATAAATTTCGTCCGTTTTTCAAGTCTATTAGCTAATGATCGCTATCGAGTAATCGTCGGACGCGTCCATTAATCCTCGATTCGCACCCGAAATTAACATTTTTATGCATGACGCCGCTAGAACGCGGAAAGTAAGTGGATCAAGGTGAGAAGTCATTTTTGCCGGCGAAAACGCGGCCGGAATTTCAAAACGTGACTACGCTCAATATTTTAACTTGTTAACACGCCGAACAATGTTCGCCGGCATGCATTTCAAGCGTCTTTTAAAAGTACATTTGGGCGATTGTCTTACCTTTCCAACCATGATGTCACTCGCGACTCAATAGTTTTCTAATAAAAGCCCAAGGCCTCTCCATATTTAAGATTTCGTGCGTTTCTAGCGCTAATTTAATTTCATCCGCAGCTGGACTTTCGCCGCAAAAGGGAATGCGAAAAAATGAGCGATTGCGTTATTGTTATTGTCGCCGACGACGAGTAGGTTGGCAGCCTTGATGCGCCGTAACCTGTCTGCCTTAATATCTCGCGCGCTGCTCGTTCGCGCTTCGCTCGCCGCGCATTCCTCGTTACTTTTATGCTGCCGCCGCCGGGCGTCGAACACCCTCGTCTGTGCGCGGCGCTAATGCCGTCCGCACGACCGTTGCGACGTTGCCGGCCGCTAACGAGCCGATTGGGAAATCGCCGTCGAATGATACGCTTTGATACGGCGCGTAACGTGGGCGCATTCCTGGCGGGCGTGAAAAATCGGGAACGGAATGAGTTCGCGATTGCGACTCGCGATTGCTAAACCGATTCGCCGAAGGAATTCCAGCGCGCGCGCGCGTGCGCGCAGGTGCAGAGCGGATTAGGTCTCGCGCGCGACGTGCATGCAGTCCGCGCGGTCCGGGATATCGCGACGAGCTCCCCCCGCTCGCTTTCCGTCGTGATTTGCGCGCAGTCGGTTCGGCCCACAGACGATTTTTCGAGTTTCCTCGTGCTTTCTCCTCGAATTTCATAATAAATCGCCGTCGAGCGACGCTATCGGGAGATCGGACGCTGACAATGGCGCGGCCGTCGAGTGTGCGAAAACATGTAAATTGACTGTCTATTCACATAACAATCGACTGCAAATGCCCGAAAAGAAAGTTACGAATTCGGCCGACGATGCGCGGCGATTCCGAAAATGAAACGTTTGTTTGAATAATTTTCGGGATTTAACGATCGATCGCTTTCTATTCTCTTACGGCCGTACAAAAGGAGAATCGAATCCCGCCGCTGCGGACATGGACATAGAAGCAGAAACAAAACGCCGAGACATATTTTCGAAGGTCGAGAGAAACATATATATATTTCATCCACGCTCGGTTAACCGCCGCTCCGTTCTGACGGACGAAACGCGCGCGCGTATGTAAATCGCTGCAAGTGATACGCGCGTATCGTTTCGCGTTATCTCGGAGATTGATGGTGATTGAAAGCGAGCGGCCCGAATAATTCGGGCGGAAAAAAAGGTCCGGCCGAAATCTTCGAGAGATTATTAGCGGAGTCGCCGGCGCGGCTATTGATCGTCGATCGGCGCGAATCTGCTTCCGACACGAGGATTTATGCGCGCGCCAGGCAATAACGCGCGAAATAATAGAGGCGCGTATGTTTCGATCGGCATTGCAATCATTAAAGTTGTGATTTATCGCGAGGCGGCGCGCGCGACGCGAACATTACGCAATTGTGCGAGCGTAATCAATTATCTGCAGGTTTCACGCTCATATTTATCGAGGAAGTTTGTAAAAGTTGAGCGCCGCCACGTTTTATAAATGAAGCAGCGCATAAACCAGATCTCGATGGGACAACGAGATCCGCTGAGAGCGATTATTGGCTCGGTTCATTAATATGGTCAGTCGCAAAAACCGGCGGGTTCTTGACCGCATCGCCCCGGGAGTGTAACAGGACGAAACGAATTCGTGCTCTGCGGCCACGATGCGTAGCATATTGATTGCTGCGCAATTATTGGCGTTTTTGCGATCGAGTTTGACACTTTCACCTACAGCGCCATCTGTTTAACAACGAAATATCGGTCGATGATTTTGCCCCGAAAGATGTTGCGAAGTTTTGTTATTAAAAGCCATCCGACATCCCAAAGTGATTTCTACACAAATACGTTTGTACGCCCATTGTTTACGAGTGTTCGCTTATTTTATTGTTGAAAATGCGCCGTCGAAACGATTCGCATTTACGCGCCGGCGATAAGTGATAAGGGGCGTCCTAATTCGCCATTGTTCTCCGCGGGTTTTAATTTTCCGTCTATTCGCCTTATCGGCGCGCTAAATTGTCGCGGGGAAAAAAGCCCGACTTTTAAGACGTTCTTAAAGTTTGCGCCGAAAGTATCGATCGACGCGAGCGGCGCTTTTTGCGGAGTCACCTTTCAATTTGCGCCGGATCGAGCGGGCAAAAGGCGGCGGGCGATTATTAGCCGCGTGGGAATTTTTCACTTCGCACCTCCGAAAGGTCACTCGAATTGTCATTGTTCGACGCACCGCGCGCGCGTCGCTCTGTGGGCCAATAATAAAGGCGAATTGTCTCGGCACACTTTGCGGCGTCGCTTTCGTGCGATTCGTTTGCGCTAATTGTAAGTTCATAAGCACGGGCGAGGTTTGGTAAAGAAATTTATTTTTGCGGGTTTTTTTTTCTCCGAAGAGTTGCGGATGACATCACGTCCAATATATTCCGGATAAACGATGACATAAGATCGCAAATACGAGCGTTTGTAGGTGGACTTGTTGATATTGTTAATATACAACGCGCATCGAAGGTCAGGCGTGATTTGTGCGCGGTCCGCGCGGCCTAAAGGAGGAATACGACCTGCGCGCAGTCGGCGCGGCACGCGGCGCGGACCCTTGTGCCGGATCTGTATGCAGTCCGCGCACGCGAAACATGTGTTATACAATTATTATCGCATCTTCTGGCTGTACCAACTGTTCAATTGCACAACGCTGATCGCCGCAAGTGAATTCGCCCGCTAAACGGCTCTGCGGTCGCCGAGATAAAAACGAAGAACGAGGCTTGCTGAAAGACGACAATCTCGAGCCACGTGCGCCCGACGCTCCACTGGTCTAGTTTTCTGCGCATCATCTTTTCTTGTTCTACGCGAGAATTGCGAGAATTGCGAAAACGCGCGCCGGAGAAAAGCAAAATCGGCGCGCGGGCGGATGAATTACGTCGATGCATCATTCCCGTCGCGACGGAAATGAATTATAACGCGTCGTCGTGCGATTCGATTCGATTCGATTCAGGCGCGTCCGAATAAATGCGCGACGTTAATTTACGTTTCGATTTCTCGTTCGCGCTCGGCGCGGACTTCGCGCCTCGCAATTAGACCGTCGGGCGGCGTCGCGAGGCGTGTTTCGCGTCGGAGAGATAAATAACGCCGTTCGCCGGCTGCAGTTTTAATTACCGGTCGCGTTTCGTTTTTCGACTGCGTCCACGGTCCGCGGTCCGCGCGCGCGCGTTCGCCGCATTGATTCCGAGGATGATAGGTAAAAATGGCGTGCGGCTGACACTCGTGCGCCGGCGCAATAACACACTTCGGACGGCGGATCGACTGACAGGAGAAAACTTTATTTCCATATCATTTTACACTCGAATAGCCAACGTCGGAGCGACGCAGAATGTCCGATCAGGAAGTCGCACTCGCGATGCAATACGATTTCTTGTCTCTTAATTCGAGAAGACAACTTGCTTCGATTTCGATTTCAATCGACTTTTATTCCCGCGAACCTTCGGTGTCTAGCGAGAGATAAGGCCGGATGCGATCTGTATGCAGTCCGCGCTGGGAGGCATGACCAGCACGCAGAAAAACCTAGTCGTTTTGATAGAACGAGGTTTTGATGTTTTTCGCATCGAGAATCGTGTGAACAGCAACAAAAGCTGCTTTTCCGTTTCAATAAAATCTGTTTGCGTTCGGATTCACGTGTCCGTTAAATAATTGCACATTTATGCATTTAATTCGTGTTCGAATGCATTATGACAACTCTCCTCGAGATAAACATCTCGAAAGTTATTCTGCTTTTGTAACAAAAGCTCCGAGAGGCTTTCGACATGCAAAGTACTCGTTAGCGAGTCGCGAATACACTCCGCACACGAATCGCATCCATCACGCCGCATTTTATGGCCGAAACGTTCGTTTTGCTCACAATTAGGTAAATTCGCTAGAAAACTAAAACGACCAAACGTTAGATATATTTATGGCGATTACTCAAGTCTCGCGGCAACGGCGAAACATAAAAAATTAAAGCCAATTATGCTCGAATTTATTACCCAAATGCGTTCGCTTGATTCGCGAGCGCGAAAGTGAAATGCACAACAATCGGCCGAGCGAATTCTCCAAATCGGAATTCATAATTAACGCGCGTAATTTTTTTAAAGCTTTTTTATTATTATTGTCGTTTGTTTGGTTTGTTCGTGCCGGCTGCACCGGCGACGTCGGGAGGTGGGCTTTTGTTGCGTCACGACAATGGCCGCGCATGTTTTGATTTAATTCGATTGTGCGATTCTCTCTCGCTCGATTTCTTCTCGCGCAGGAACACGAAATCTGGTTCGCCGCTGCGCGTTCGCGTCTTTCGCTTCCTACCGCCCGGACGCCTCCGTCGGAGACGGTGGTCGATGCCCAGAATTCGGCAGTTCGAGTCAGTCGCGCGTCAGCGTTTTGGTGATTTTCGTTTGGTGATTATTTGGGATTAAGTTCTCGTTCTTGAAGGTGAGTTTGTTTGGAAATGTTTCGTCTAAAAGCGGCGCGAGAGCAAAGGTGTGATTAATGAAAACGCCGCGTCATTTATTGTAATTAAAAGCTGAAACGCACAATAGTTCGCGCAATTAGCATTCGCCGCGGCGATATTCGCGGGAACGCGAGTCGAGCCGCAAATTGAACTGTTTCAACATCGACGCGCATTATCAAATAAATCACTTAAATTTTATGCGCCCGTTAGTGCTTGCCAATGCAAATCGTTCGCCGCGTGGAGCGCGCTCGCGATCGGAAATTACGGCGATGCAAAAACATTGACACACTTAGGTGTGCCGCAACGCGAAGAAAAGGGTTTCGCTCATATTTTACGGAGATTTAATGAATTCCATTAGATGCGATTTATACGCGGTCCGCGCGGCCTATATGTAGTCGCTCGCGATCTGTATGCGGTCCGCGCGCGTTGTCGTGTTTTCTACGCAGTCGGTCCGTCCAGAATCACCGCGATTCGGTTCGCCCGGAGAGCTCGTGCGAATCGACGACCATCGACGGCGATTCTTCTCGCCGTCGTCGGCGTGCGGACGCGAACCGTCCGATTGTTGCCGTCGCGCTGTCTCGACGCTAACGAAGCCAAACGAAGTAAACGAGCATTAATAACGCGCTTTCGTTTTTCGATTTCGTCCTCCTCGGCGTGCGATAACGCCCCGACTTATCTCCTCGCTGGAAAGTCATGATCATTAGCATATAAGAGTAAAAATGATTCTCCCGCATCGCGCCGGATGATTGCGCCGCGCCCACGGGCGAAAAGCGTCGCGCGGGCACGCAACGAATTTGATAATTGCTAACGACGTCGGCGGATAATTAATCGGATTTAAATCAATTTGAATAATTGTCGAGCGCGCGCCACACACGTCGGCGCCGTCGCGCCCGTCGTAAAATCGGCGATAATCGCGAGCGAAATCGCCAAGGCGTATTAAAATCACTTTTGCCGGCGACGTTTATCGTTTTAATTAACTTCTGTCCTGGGGATACGCGCGATTTCGTCTGTCGCACGCAAGAGGCGTAATTAATTTCGCGACGGCGGATAATTAAAATCGAATGTACTAACGCAATCATTTTTTTTTGCGCGCGCGCGAACTTCCTCCTCGAGTTTTTGCCTCGTCTTCCTTTTCCTGTTCCTCTCTCGGCACTCGACGCCCTCTGCCACCTGTCGAGCGATGTATCGAATGCGTTTCCAAATGAGCCCGTTAAAATAACGACGAGATGCCCGGCCGCGGTTTCCCCGCCTTTGAGAATTCGCGCGTCGGTAAATTCGGTGGCAAATTGCGTCTTGTCGTTCGGCGGCGGCGCTCTTTAATGCCGCCGCGAACAATGGCGGGTCGCATGTCACGAGCCGCCGCCGTTCCCACTTAACTCCCGGTCCGGCCATTTTATTGCGATTGCGCTCACCTTGCCGACGCGCGGTCACTTTCCCTGTCGCCGGCGTCGCGTTGCACGCGCTTTCCTTGATTGCGCTCGTGGGCGACGCGCATTTTAATCAACCGGTTTTCGCGGCGTTCGCTTCGATAAATTTCAATTAGGCGGCGATAGGTTGACAAGAAACGTTTGCGTAAAACGCTCGCTAAAACACCGCGACCTGTATGCAGTCCGCGCGCGCGGCGAGTCAATCCCGCTTGCGGTCATGCTGGCGTGATCTGCACGCAGTCGGCACGGTTCTAGCATACGCTAATCTTCCTGGTTTTCACTCCCAATTTACAACAACAACAACAAAACAAGCGCGCCTTATGTCTGAATTAACTTTTATTGCCCGAAAACATAAAAACCGCGCATTTTCCCAGACGTAACGACCACTTAGGCTCGCGCAGAAGATTGTTAACGCACAAATCTCTCAATTTCGAGCGAAAACATTCAAGAGCGCTGCGCGCCTCGGCGCCGAACAGCTTGGAAAGCGCGCCTAACCAAACGTCGGCCATCGATTCACGCTTATCGAATTATTATCATTATTGCCGCGTTTAACTGTTACGGAAGAATCTACGCGGAGAAAAATGCGCGCGCAGACTAGAGATTGCTCGAGTGCGAGTACGTGTGGAGCGCTCGGAATCGAACGGACGGAAAGCTAAGCGGCCTGAGACACAGAAACATAATTGAATCGTAAAAATGTGCGCGCGCGACGTGTACGCCGGCGAGCGCGGAGTAATGGCGCCGTGGAACAATGCGGCTGCGAAACGTCTCGCCGGCGAATGCAAATAGCCGACAATGATGGCGTGGCGGGGCAATTTCTCACTATAACGGTTCTGCAAACATAATTTACCAGACAATTACGGCGCGTTTCGACGCCGCGCGTATAATTAGTCGATTATATTGTTTGCGGCGTGTTATTTTGTGGGAGGATTTCGTCGCTCGCCGCTTAGAGATCGCAAGTGCGACGTTTGGGAATTCAAAACGGCGCGTGATTAATTGAACGCGCGCATTACTTTCCTTCGCCGGCGATAAATCAGCCGACGCGTATTGTCGAAACGCGTGCTTCTCGTTATGCGACGTGCACGCGGTCCGCGCCGGTCGCGAGCGTTCGGGGTGGATCTGTGCGCGGTCCGCGCGTTTTCTCTTTCGTCGGCATTGAGGATCGACCGAAATTGATTTCGCTCGTCCACCTGCGCGCGTTCTTTATTGATGAGCCGAATCATTAGCGGCGCACTAAAAAGCCAATTGCGCCGGCCATCGCCGAAAGGCCGCCGAAAATAAATGAAAGCCGTGACTTGCGAAACGCGCAAAAGCGCGAATCACGGCGCGCTATTAAACAACGAATTCGCGATTTGCTGCGGCTCGCCTTCGACGACGGTGGATTTAATGCTGTGCGCGTCTGTTGCAGGATGATCACATGAGCGCACGATGACAGCGAGGCCGGATTGTCGCGTGGCGTTGCGGCAATGCTTGGCGATTGTCGTGCGCAAGGAGGGATGCCAAGGAGATCCGGGTGACTTTTGGATGTACGAGAGCGGATACCTCTTGTTCCAGGTAACTGTTTAGCTTCTAGATCACCTTCGCGCGCGCGCGCCGATGTTGACGCGCGATTAGCGCGCGATTCATTGCGGCGATTCGCAATAAAATCGGGAATAAATGCGCGCACGACTCTCTTCGGCGCTCTTTGCGCGCCCGGGTCGTGCGGATCGTCGGCGCATTTGTTAACGAATTACATAAAACTGATCCGCACGAAGTCATCGCTCACTCGGACAGATCGCGAAATATTCCTCCATTTGCATGGCCGCGATCGGCGTTAATTCCGCGCAACAATTAGGCAATCCGACGCGAAACTTCGTCGTCGTTGAATGCTAGGAGTTTCTCAGGCGGGTCGTGAGGCGCGCGCGTCGAAGAATTGGAAATTGGGAATCGGGCAGATCGAGCGATGAAAAAATCGTGAGGCCGTTTTGGCGTCTCGCTGTCCCTGCCTCTGGACACGATCTAATCGCTTGCTTGTTTGCGCCGTGCGAGTTTCTATTGTTCGGGAGGTACAGTCGTTTATGTTGCACGGGAATTTTTTCAAGTTTTTGAAGTGCGCCGAACTGTCGAGTCATCGTTATTATTTATTTATTAGTTTGCGTTTAGCGAAAGTGCACGGCTTGACGCGCGATCAATCTGATCGGATTAATGTGACGAGAGGTGTTGCTAACGAACGTTTTCGTAGCTTAAATTTTTTTCACACTTTCGATCTTCTTTCGTGGAAGTATTTCCCTCGGAATTTTATTGCTTTTCGCTCGCTTTCGTGTAAATCTACACCTGGCATCGCGCCGCGGATTATTCTCGACGCGAACGCGAACAATTTAGTTAACGTCGCCGCCGACCCAAATATTCGCCTTAGAGTTAGTCGCCGGCGAGGGTTTCTCTTTGCGCGCTCGCGAAAATAACCGACCGATCCGTATTCCGCGCGCATCCTTGGTGCGCCGACAAGACAAAGTTATGCGCTCCCATTCCGAGCGCCAGAGATACGGCCGGCTCTGCGCGACCGACCGGCTGGAGCCTTGACGACCGTCGCGCAATTCGGCGGCGCTGTCGTAACGCGCTCGCGGTTTTTCCACGTCTCGCGCGACGCAGATCTTCCGCCTCTCTAGTTTCTTCCTCCAGCCCGGAAAGCGCGCGAGGAGTTGTTTTGTTCGCCTACAATATCAAACGAAAGTCGAGCCGTTTCTTTTCCTTCTTCGGTCGTTTATTTGTCTCGCCTTTCGATGAATTATTCATTCGGTAGCTCGAGTCGATCATCATTACGCTATCGCCGAGTGTAAACGCCGAAAACAAGCCGATGTGTTTTATTAGGCGACGTGCACGCAGTCCGCGCGGTGCCAGACTACGTCATAATACGCTTTGACGTGTATGCAGTCCGCGCGCTGCCACACTACGTCATAATACGCTTGCATGCGGTCCGCGCGTGACGAACGATGCTCTTTCTTTTCCAATTTCATAATGCGCTCCCTTCTTCGTCGTAATTCGTTCCCGGGGGAGAAATATCGCGTCGGCCGCGGGCGGTATTTACGGCGAAAACTCATGCGCTCTTTTTGCTCGCGTTCGCAGGGACTGCTGTCTGCGAACTCGGTGTGTTGGTGGAACAGCGCGCTGAACGGCGCGACCAAAGCGCTCGTCTACAAGGGCTACGTGAGTCCCGGCGCCATCCTGGTCGGCTCCGAGCCGTGCGCCCTGGAGGTTTTACGAGGCGCCTGGGCCAGACGCGTGCTGCAACCGCCCGCGGGCTATCAGATCGTCAGTTTGGGTAAGTTTCATGCTTCGATCATGTTTATTACTGCGGCGGCGTCGGCGAAACTTTGCTCGCTTCTAGCGTCATTTTCGATTAATCGCAGTTTTATGCAAAAACGATTGGTCTAGGTAACATAAAACTAAAATCCGCACAAAAACTATCTTTCTAGATATTTTAATTGACCACTCGACGAGAAATCAAGATGTTTAAACGATATCGTAAGAAACTCCGGGAAAATCGATGGAAGCACACTTCGATGCCATCAATGATTCATGACGCGGCGAATTTGCTCCGCGAAACCGTGTCGCGTCTCCTCGGCGTCTTTCGCATCGGGCCCGCATTGCGGCCTCGTTTCCAGCGGGATGGCGCGATGCCAGAACGACATCAAAGCAATTTCGGGCGCGCTGCCATTCTTCGAGCGCCGACGGAACGAAACGCGTGTCGCCGAGGAATTATATGCATTAGCTCCGAAGAAATTAAATTTCCTCGCGTCGTGCGTCGCGCATTGAAGCACGCGAGTGATTTAGATGTTCGCGATCGCCGGCCGCAGCTCGAGTTAATTGAATCTCCTGCCTCCGTAGATGGCGAGCGCCTTATTGTGCCGCGCGGCGCAAAACGACGTCTATTAATTCTCGACGTTTAAGTGCGTCGTGTTTATCAATTATTTGCTCCGGGAGTGCCATCCTGGGCGTTCAACATTTACGCGCTGATATATCGCGCAAGAAAATTACAGTTAGTTCGATTAATCCGCAACTCGATTCCGTCACTTTCAGAAGAATCTCGATCCGAGATATTCGCTAATAAAATCAACCCGGAAACTGTAGCGGCGATTCCTAATCAAATTCTGCTAATTCCGAACTCGCGCGGCCTTCGAATTTAATTGAAAACGAATATTATTAATGTTTTCATTTGTTTTCTGCGACTTTCTCGTCCCAGTAATTATCCCAATTACTTTGCCATTGCGCTACGTCTGCTTCGGTCCGACGCAAAAACGGAAATGGACATTCCGCGGTCCATCTGCGCATAATTAATTAGTCGCGCGTAATAAGTTTGGCGAATTTCTACAAAATTGGATCGCTCGGAGGCGGGAATGATTGCGCGCGCCGTGAAAAGGAGCGCCGATCGTAAATAAGCATTAAATTGAAATTAGCTCGGGCGCCGCCGCCTAATGCGCGCGATGAGA
>JARRAA010020394.1:0-22064 GCA_030557295.1 Ecitodaemon sp. MM-2014 | reverse complement strand
GGTTGATTAGCTCTCGCGATAGTTTTCAATGGTTAGAAATTATGATACACTGTTCCAAATAGTTTACTTACAGGAAAATAAGAAATAAAATTATAACTATGGATTTACACGATGAAGAGCAGAAAGACTAGAAGAACTTAAATTTATGTCTCAGATCAAAGGGATTTTTCATTAATTTTGTTTTTATCTACTTCGCCAAAATTTCGGATTGTGTAATAAGTTTGAGCGTTTAAACTAAACATCTGTCTCGCTACAATTTTCATAAAATTTAAATAAGTGTACTATACCAAGCTCCTTTTCTCCTCTACATCTCTGACCTTATTAACATTCGTAACCTTCAACAATGAGGAGGACGTCCAGGCCAACCGATATCTGGCAATTAATTAAATTGTTGTCATATTTAACAGTCGAATTTTTAATAAAGGAAAAATGCTCATAACTTATTACTCAACACAACAGTTTACTCCGTTGGATTTTCTCATCTGTTGTAGAATGGCGAAATATGTGAACAATAACATGCTCACTACTTATTACTCAACCCAATCATTTTTTCTGGTAGCAAACATAGTGTAGCTAATATCTGTGAGGAGGAAACTCCTCAAACAAGTCAAAACCACAATATCCAGGGCGGCACTCTTAAAACTATATGTTTTAAAATACTGAAAATTAAAATACACAACAAGAAATATTGTGAATATTTTCATACACCAAACCGTTGTTTTTATATATGCAATTTATTAACAATGCTAAATGATACAATTAGTGCATTTGGTCGTCATCTTGGCGCTATTAGATTTAAGAACATCATATTTACAACAACATCCTTAAGAGCGAGCGGCAGGTTTAACAATGCGGTCGTTGAATCGAATGGTGCAATCCTGTACTCTCATGTTTGGTGTAAGGAATTGCTGCAGAGTGTCAACACCATCACGAGCCATCCTGTCGAACGGATATCCCATAGAACGCCTGTCTGGATACAGCTTGTCCTTGATACCACAGTAGGATTCAGCATCGTTGCAGAATCCATCGACAGACTGGTTGACACGGTCGTTTTCAATGTTTGAAATCATGACGAAGAGTTGAGCGGCGAATCCTTCGGGAGCACCCTTAGGGATGAGCATATGTGCTGGCCAGCCGCAGCCGCAGAAGTTGAATTGGGCGAGGGCATCGCCACCAGTTGGACGGTTGTTGTCCAAGTTGCGGAAGGTGCGCTCAAATGGAATAGTGACGGTAGATTGATTGGAATTGCGAGTGATGGTGTTCATTCCTTGACGCACTGAAACATTGCATTGTCGATGTTAGTTTTTCGATCAGCTCATTAGATATATTTTTAATACTTACAGTTAACGGTGAACTTGTCCAATTCAATGAATAGAATCTTCTGATCACGGAACAACCATGGGTTACCCCTTTCGTCGAACTTGGGCGCCATAAAGATACGGCACGTACCCATCCTCTGTTGACCTTGGTTGTTCACAACGATGTTATAGGTGAATGGTTGATGTTGCAAGTGGGTGAATCTTGCGAACACGGATCCTCTTGGCTGGAAGTCCATACCTCTGGACAAATCAATATCGGATTGTTGCCAGAAGGTGTTGATTACATTAGCGGCGCCGCCACGTGCGCTGACCTCGATGCTCTGGACAGTCACGCCTGGATAATTCAACTGCGCCACAGTGTATCTGGGTAGGGTAGCCTTATAGTCCTGGAAGAGATTGTCAACATACGCGTGCCATCTGTAGAAAATAGGATCGCGCATGGCAGTGGCAGAATCACCCATCACACCAAATGATTCCAAGTGCCTGTGATCGGGGTCGTGAATATAAGAGAGGAAGACGTGTCCCATGTTATGCATGTCTCCATAGAAGGTACGATTGGGCGAGAGAATACTAGCCTCAACGATGTTACCCAAAACATCGATACCTTCGTTTTCGGTGAGTGGAATCTGCTGGCCGTTTTCTCCAGTGACGAAACCAGAGTGAATGGCAGCATAGATGCGATCGCGCCAACGCACCAAATCGTCAACGTCAAGTTTGATCTGATCGACTTCTCGGTTCAAGTTCTGTATCCTTTGATTAGCGACGCGAGATGGCCAAGCGCGACTGGACACCAAACTGTCCAGTTTAGGGAAGTACGCTTCTTCGATAGGCCCCTTCCAGTCGGTCCAACGTTCCACGCGCTTCATTTTGTTGCACAGGCGTTCGAAGTTGTAACGGGCAATAATCTGTTGATGCATGTAATAGAACAGCTCACCACGCCGATTTTTATCGACAACCACACGAGCTGCCTCGAAGGGGTAGACCAAATGCCAATGCCAGTGATGAAGATTGATTCCCAAATCTTCACGGAAGTATGCGATGCGATGTTCGAATTCCAGATCAGATGCGGTGTAATCGCGAGGAATCTCGATCGGTTGCCTGGATCCTGTTGGAACAACGTAGGCCTCTGTACGGGCACGAGACAAAACTCGGCTGTCGACATATTTATCTGGGAAAGACGCGATGAAGCTGGGAAGGTCCAAATCTTGAGTATCTGGTCGATGCAAGATGGCAACAGACAGAGCATAGTTGAACAGGTAGGGATTCACTCTGTCGCGGGCAAAGAGGGCGACGGATTGCAATTCATCAACGTTGCGCATGCCAAGGAAAATGTCAATCATTCGACCAGCTAATTTTCTGTGCTTGGGGATAAACAGAGAGAAGTTTTCTTGGCGGTCAAGATCGAGAATTTCTCCAAGAGGAGGTAGGGAGATCTCCGACACAGGAATCTTGTTGCTGTCTTCTTCACCGAAGCGGTTGACGATTTCCGGACCAATAGGCTTCAACCGTTCGGGCTACACCAGAAAGCGAATTTAATGTATTTAAATAATCTTTTAGAAAATATTATAAACTTACCAAAAAGCTTGAAGGAATATCGAAGGTGTGGCTGACATCGTTCGCATCCTTTTTGACCATGAAGGTAGCCTCTCCAGGACGATCGAAGAGCAACAGAAGATTTTGCTTCTTGTCAGTCATTGTTGCTTGTGGTAGTTGGCTAATTTAAAACACCTAAGTGGTTTACAAAGAAGGAGTATAACACTCGGCGAAGTCAGTTGGAGAACTGATGTTTTCCTCGGTGGTAATTCTGCCTTTTATACTAAAAAATGCTACTTGATTTTGATAAAAGAGTATTGAAGCATGCGATTAGTTAGCAATATCTGCAGAGGAAGCATGCGGTTTCTTTAGGGTTACAATTAAATTTCGTTGTAGCGGTCAGAAATCATGAATTGCGTGAAACATGTTTTACTTTATTATAAATATTGCCCAAATAATTATCAAATTGTAAGTATATCCAATGGAAAATGAAAAGTGAAACTGAAAAGTTTCGTAGATGATTTAATAGATTTGTCCAGAAACATTTCAGAGTTCTTTATCTATGATCTGTTATTGTTCACTTCATTTATTTTTATAATAATTAATTCTAGTATTTATTATTTATAAATTTTCATTAAATCTTGCCATCAGCCGAGAGTTCCAAGGGGAGAAAAATCTCAAGACGCGTATCACTACTGATTAAATAACTTCTGAAATGTTACTCCATTTATATATACATTGATACCAAGGAAAAAAACTAGCAAAAATCAACAGAATTACACCAATAAGAAATCATTTATTTTTGTTACATTGGCGTCAACTATTCAAATCTGCAACAGATTGATGCAAGATTTGATTAGAATTTGATATTGTTATATTTGTCTAGGTACGTGATTATCATTCAACAAACGCGACAAAAATCATAAATTAGAATGAATCATAGATTAAAACGACCCCAAACGAATCTGAAAACTAATCGCTTGTGATTGGATATTTTGCTATCCGAGGTTTCTTTGTACAACCAAGCACATTGTCACTGCCAGCGTGCTTTTTCGCACCGTCAAGTGCGAAAAATAAGAATGCACTAAACGTGATGTTCATTATTAATTTTTGGTTACGAAATTGATGTAAATATGACCATCATGTAATTCCAGAACTTCCTGTTGGGCACGTTGATTTTCTTCTGATTTATTAATATTTATTTTCTTGACATAAACCGCAATTGGATAATAAATATATAAATAATGTTACCTTCGAGCGGAACCAACTAGATCTCTGTAATATTACATTTTTTTCTAATTTTATCACATTTTATTATCATGCCAATGAATTCGCTTGTTATTGACTTCATAATATCTTACTTTATTTTAGTTCAAATCGAATGCAACGTATTACATAAATACCTCTTCCTGTTTTCTACCAAATATTGTGTATGAGTAAACAGGATCTGCATATCAGTCTGTCCACATACTCCACAAGCGTGCCGCAATTTACTGATACGCATTTATAATCTCTTACAATGTAACGTTTAGTTCTATAGATAAGAAACAGTAACCTGCAGTGCTGAATTATTTTTTTCACTCAGTTTTGCAATAATCAACCGGTCGGATCCTAATCCAGTTGCATAAAGAATTGAAAATAAACTAAATTTTGGTTTAGTTCTAAATAAGATCTATGTTATATTTTTCTAATATTTACTTTGGTAGTAAAAATGTTTAAAACTAAATGCATGCCCGAACGAGCATTCCGTTGTTATGTAATAAATCAATTTATTGATGTTACCGATGCTCCATAATAATATTACAAAGCGTCCAATCATCCAATAAAGCTAATTGAATTAAATCCTGCCCACCTTCACACAACTTTCATGAATATCGTACTTGCGCAAGTAAAATAGCCTGCCGGTCGCCACCAAGCAAACCAGTCGATGTTCATCTCAATCACATCTCGCCACCTAGGTAAGCAAACTGAGCAAACATTTTAAGCTTATTGGCTTGAAAAATCCGTTTTTATTAAAAAGGCGCGAGCAAAAGTGCACAAAATTATCTTTTAATATACCGCAATGACCTGCAAAGTCGTGTTGCTTTAATGTGTTACTACATAGTCGCAACCACAGCTTCAAATTAATTTTATCATGTTCAGAATAGTTTAAAATGGTCTAGACCTGTTTAAATATCCGTGCGGCAGTCAACAAGCTGTAAATTGAATTTATGGTTTGTGCTGTAAAAATACGTCCTCTCCGCGAGGCGATGAGTCATGAAAGGATAGGTACATCCTTTCATAATTGATTTACTGGGCCATAACTAATTGGCATTGATGTCAGGTGAACCGGAATGAAACTGGAGTAATTTGTACTTGAAAATGAACATTTCAAGTTTATCTGGTATTTACGTTTCAAACTAAACATTTCTATATAATTAATAATGACTGGGGATTTGCAAATTAATATATAAATTTCTGTAATGATAAGACCTTTGAAATCAGAACATTCAGCAAGAAAATGGATTGTATTAGGTAGATTAATAAGTAATGAGCGTTTTACTTCCTTATTAAAAATAAAATATATCAACAATTCAATCAATTATGTATTCTCCGCTATTGCGGAAATCGGTCATTGTTCAGGTTACGAAGGTTAACAAATGAAGACGAGGGGGTTGTAGAGGAGAAAATGAGTTTTCGAATGGTATAGTCCACTTTTTATCGCTATTTATTGTAGAAAACTGTTTATTACTCAATCTAATATTTTTATCCAAACACGGTGACAATATCAGATGCGAAAAATACTAAATGTAAGTAAATGTAACAGTGTCAGTTGACTGTGCTTCTTCTAATTTTTGTAACTAGTTAACCACTTACTTGTTCTAGAAAAAAAAAACAATATTCTTTGCAATGAATTGAGAATAAACCAAATGCAGGTTGAAAGAAATATTGGCAAATAAAACTATCTAGATAGAGATGTCTCGCTTATTATATCGCTAAGAAGATTTAAAATGAATTTCTATCAGCATTGAAATGTTTAATCCTGTTAGTGAAAAAAAAGAACAAATTTAATATCCCTATTATACAAATATCAATTTAAAAACATTTAAAAATAATTTGAATCTGGGTCAATCACCGGTTTAATCCGTGTTCCAAATTAATTAATATTGCATAATACGATTTAATCCATTTTTGAATTGGTGAATTTAACATACGTTGACATTGAAACCTTGAAATCCTTCTTCGGTATGCTAATCTTGTTTACGTTTACGTGATTACTTTCATTTGAATAACATTGATTTTCAAATTTAGAAAACACTTCCTGCAGCGCCATCTGATATACTTTCCATCTCTGTTAATATTACTGAAAAGGCGCCAATCGCTCTCCTTCGCTCTATTAGACCACCGGTTATACGAGCGCACGGCGAACGCTAACTAGTGCTCCTGCTCCTCTTGCCTCCTGCAGCGCTGCTACCAGTCCGCGAGTAAAGTGCACGGGCGCTCAGTATGTTTTTTTCCGCAGCGGAGATTAGGCACGCGATGACAAACAACGAGATGATATAGAAATTATTGTTACCTGCCGAATTGATCGCCATCGCCGGCGCGATGTTGAGTGCGTAATCAAAAGTGCCATAATCAAACGATGTACTCTCGATATTATTAAACCAATCGTACGTACATGAACGGTTAATAAAAAACAGGGTAGTGGCCCACTGTTTACTTCGCTAATTAGGTTCTCGATGATTGTTTCAGCTAACGGGTCTACAGAATGACGAAAAAGTTCGAGTTCGATTGGCAGATACCCGTGCCGGAGCCGCTGCTCACCGGCTGCATGGTGGAGCGATGGACAGAAGGCAAAGATGAGAATGAATACGACAAAAATGTTATGTTCAAAGTGGATGAGTACGGTTTCTTTATTTACATGAAAGGGGATGGCATGGTAATAACGAATTAATTGAATCACCGCCAAATATAAGTGTTTATAACATTCTAAACAAAATCTGGTGTTTATTTGTACAGGATGGTGATGTGATTGAGCTGTGCCAAGTGTCTGACATTCGAGCTGGTGGAGTTCCAAATGATAAAAAGCTTCTGCAGTCTTTACAAAACAAACATGGGAACAACTTGGATGAAAAATCTCTCACCATCTGCAGCGGCACAGATTACATCAACATTAATTACCAACATATTGTCTATCCAGATGCGGAAACTGCTAAGGTAAATTCCCGTTTTTTTGAGCTTTCAATGTTTTACAGCATGAAGAATATAGGCATGCTCAACATGACCTTCACAATTCTACGATTGATTAACAAGTTTAAAATGATAAATATACATTAAAGGTGTGGTTGGATGGTTTGCGAAAGATTACACATAATGTCAAAGCGAATAACTTCTGTCCCATGACTTGTTTGAAGAAGCAGTAAGTTTGATGTTTTATGTCCACTTTGATGGTTATTGGGAGCATGTCGCGAATGTTTGTTTCTTTGGTGTGGATATTGGGTTTGATTGCATGATTGTTGTTCTGCAAATGTTTCTCAACTGTGTTTCTACTTTTGTGCATGCTGCATGATGTGTATAGATTTGGCAGGCTGGTTTGCGGTCACTTACGCATAACAATAAGATTATAAATATTTGTGTAAGGACCGTCCTAATGAAGCAGTAAGTTAATCAAAATAATTGCAATCATTACAAGAAATAATTTATTTTATATAATCTTTACAATAACGATTAGTATAATTAGTAAAATGTGATAGATCAGGGGGTTGGTAATGCAATTCATATAGCAATAGAAAATACATATTAGAGCAATAGATTTCATTGGATTTAAAAATTAGAAGATCTACTATGAATTTTAAAATTCTGGATTGACAACCGAATCATTTGACATCGCCGTGACAAAGTCAATGTATTTATTATTTTCCATTGCAGTAGTTGTGTGGGAAATGTTTCGTAAGTTGTAGTTGTTTAGAAAAAAATAATTTGTAGAAAAATCTGCTGAAATCTATAAAAACTGCATTTCCCATATTTATTTGGGGCGGTTTGAACCACTGCGGGCCAAATAAGTGAATCCATTGGCTTGAGTAATAAGTAATGTGCGCTTTATCGTCCACATTTTTCGTTTTTGCACAATAAATAGAGATATGAAAATCCAGTGGAGCAAATTGTTGTATTATCATCTACATTTTTCGCCATTCTAAATGGAGATGATAAAATCCAGGAAGAAAATGGATTCGTTTGTTCTTCATCAAATATAATAATATAATTTAATCAATTATGTATCCTCCGCTTTTGCAAACGATTTCTTGCCACCGTTCGACCAGTTTGTCGATGTTCCTTTGCCAGAAATCGACTGGTCTAGATTCAAATAAGTGGAGAAGCCAATTTTGGGGATCTCTTTCATTGTTGAAAGTTGCGAATATTAATAAATCAAGACGACAGGATCATAGAGCCACATACTTTCTACAATATTAATGAGCACTTTAGAAGAAAAACTTAGTCACCCTATTTTGATTTAATCACTTCTTATATACTTAGTAAAATGTGGTAGATTAGAGGGTTGCTAACACTATTCATGTCGTAATAGAATACATGACAATAGATTTCATTGCATTTTTCTATCAATTTTAAAACGTTTGAATGTCAGTGCAATCATTTAGTAAGATCACTTTTTTAGTAAAATTTGTAATAACTACAATATGGAAAGAAATAATGACAGGTTTTACCCCAATTTATACTCATTTTTTGATGGTCGCCCTACTTGGACTTCAACCGCTTCATATGACTATTCACTAGTCATTTATTTTAAACAATATATAATGTCAATTTATTAAAAAAAAATGATAATCGTGATTTATAAAAATTAGCAAATCAAAAGAGTTAATAAATAGCACCAGTCATACAATAATAATCATAAAATAATAGTGCACATAATAATTTCATCATTTTTGCTTTTGAAATTCATTCCAAGGTTATTTTATGTTGTTTTCATTTCATTTCAAAATGTTATTTTATTTTTAGCCCACAAAGTTCTGCTTTGATGCATACTAGATTAAAATAGATTATAATTTATGAAGCTCCACTTATTTTTGTACAATTTGAAATTGATCATATATTACATGACCTTCACGATGTATATAAACAAACACATTTTAAATGTTGATGCTTCCACATTTTAACTATTTTCACCATGCGTTGCTTGCGATCTTAAATTCTTGCCTTTTATATAAAATAGTGCATGTCATTTTATGTTGATTCCTCTCTGTTCTAACGAAGCGGCTCTTTGGAATTTATTATTTTCTTAAAATAACTAAATGTTCTAAAATAAGTTAATATATCACACAATTTTAGTTGGATGCGCCTATGCTTTATGGTTGACCCTAAAGGCAAAGTGCCTGTAAAGGTCGTCGCTCGAACGTTCGCATCCGGAAAAACTGAGAAGTTGGTTTACCAATGTCTTTCCGAAATGAATCTTCCCAGCGGTAAAAACGACGTAATGGAAAAGGAGGAATTTACCTTTGACAAGTTTTATGCTCTATACCATAAAATTTGTCCCAGGAATGACATCGAGGAGTTATTCAGGGAAATGTACGTACCCTATTTCAATATTAAGTTACATATTGTTGATGTATTTTATGTGTTAGTACGAAAGGGAAAGAATTTATTACTTTGGAGCCATTCATAAACTTTTTGAATGACAAGCAACGTGATCCACGATTAAACGAAATTCTATATCCGTTATATGATGAGAAGCGAGCTTCGGAAATTATTGCCACGTACGAACAGGACGAAACCATGCGTAATGAGAACAAATTGACCAAAGATGGTTTGATACGGTATTTGATGTCCGATGAGAATGCTCCCGTCTTCCTGGACAGACTGGACATTTACATGGAGATGGATTTACCGCTCTGCGCTTACTACATAAATTCTAGTCATAATACGTATCTGTCCGGTCGTCAGTTCGGGGGAAAGTCTTCGGTAGAAATGTATCGCCAAGTTTTATTGGCCGGATGCCGTTGCGTCGAACTGGATTGCTGGGATGGCAGGGGAGAAGATGAAGAACCAATTATCACTCATGGCAAGGCAATGTGCACGGATATCTTGTTCAAGGACGTAATTTACGCAATTCGCGACACTGCATTTGTCACCTCCGAGTACCCGGTGATCCTTTCTTTTGAGAATCATTGTTGCAAGGGGCAGCAGTACAAAATGGCGAAGTATTGCGATGAGATTCTTGGTGATCTTTTGCTGACATCGCCATTGGATGATTTCCCATTAGAACCTGGTCAGCCTTTACCGCCTCCCTGTGCGCTGAAGAATAAAATTCTCATAAAAAACAAGCGCTTGAAGCCCGAAGTAGAAAAACAGGAGTTAGAATTGTTCAGACAGGGTCAGTTTGTGATTGAAGACGAAGAAAGGGAAGATGCTAGTGCGCCAGCTGCGGATAGGCCAGTGCCACCGGATATTCCTGCAGAAGTACCTGCAACGGAGGCTGGTGTACCTGATGGGGATGCTCCTCCATCAGTTCAATACACTGGATCCACGACAAATGTTCATCCGTGGCTTAGTTCCATGGTTAATTATGCACAGCCGGTTAAATTCCAAAGCTTTGAACATGCTGATAGTAAGATTTATAAGCGATTTTAGTCGATAATGATTCTAAATTAAATTCATGTTACAGAGAAAAATATTCATCACAATATGTCGAGTTTCTCCGAGCCTGCTGGTTTGAATTACTTGAAGAACCAAGCGATCGAGTTTGTCAATTACAACAAGCGTCAAATGTCACGAATCTACCCCAGTGGAACTCGCGCGAATTCTTCCAACTACATGCCGCAAGTATTCTGGAACGCCGGCTGCCAAATGGTGTCGCTAAACTTCCAAACCTCCGATCTGCCGATGCAATTGAACCAGGGCAAGTTTGAATATAATGGAAACTGCGGGTATCTCTTGAAGCCAGACTTCATGCGACGGTCAGATAGAATATTCGATCCTTTCGCAGAGAGTCCGGTAGACGGTGTAATTGCTGCGCAATGCTCGGTTAGAGTAATTGCTGGGCAATTTTTATCAGATAAAAAGGTGGGAACGTACGTTGAAGTTGACATGTACGGTTTACCAACCGATACAATTCGTCGTGAGTTCCGCACGCGCATGGTACCAGCGAACGGACTGAATCCGGTCTATAATGAGGAACCTTTCCTTTTCCGGAAAGTTGTTCTTCCAGATTTGGCAGTCTTACGTTTTGGGGTTTACGACGAAAATGGTAAACTTCTTGGTCAGCGTATTCTTCCTCTCGATGGTCTTCAAGCTGGTTTCCGCCATATTTCTCTACGTACTGAAGCGAACTTTCCCATGTCGCTCCCCATGTTATTTTGTAACATTGAGTTGAAGATTTATGTACCTGATGGGTTCGAGGATTTCATGGCAGCTTTATCCGACCCGCGCGGATTCATGGGTGCTCAACAAAAACAAAACGAGCAAATGTCATCAATGGGGATTGAAGTCACAGATAACAAGATGGATCCTACAAAGGGCACCGACAAAAAGGAGGAAAAGAAAGAGGAACCGCTAGTATTCGAGCCCATTACCATCGAGTACATTAGACAAGATAAAGGATTCCAGAAAACCACCAAGAAGCAACAGAAGGAGTATGAGACGCTAAAGAAGAAACAAAGCAAAGAGAAGTTAACAATGCAGAAGGCGCAGTGCACATCGATCGATAAACTGATCAAAGGCAAGGACAAAAACGATCTGGTAAATGATGCCGGCGTTAGGAAGCTGGTCAAAGAGCAGACTGTGCAATGGAGCGAGTTGATGGAGAAACACCGTAAGCAAGAATGGGAATATTTGCGTACCCAGTTGGATGAACAACGAGATGTTTTGAGGAAGCACATGGAATTGATTCAATTGTCGCAGATGAAGCAGTTGGAAGCCAAACAAGATCGAGATATCAAGGAAATGAACTCCCGCCAGGCGAAAATATCTGTTGAAACAAGTCGTGAGGTAATATTTATTAATGTTATTATTAACTTTCATATTCCTCTAATTAATGAATAATTTAGATCAACAATGACAAAACATTGAAAACTAAACAAGAGAAGGAACGCCGACTTCGCGAGAAGCAACAGAACAATACCAAGAAGTTCCTAGATGAACGGAAAACTACCACCATGAAACAAGCCAAAGAGAAGGAGAAGTTGAAAATCAAGCACGATAAACAACTGGAGATGTTGTCACATGACATTCAGAAGTTGATTGAAATGTACAAAACTGAAGAGATTGAATACGACATGTCGGGCAAAACTGAATTCTTTGCCTAAGCTAAATAATCTCATTCATTAGGAGCACCGTCATTCAATGCAGTTCAGCAACACACGTTCACGGTACAATACAATATGATTGTCAATCTCAATTATTTAATATTCGAAGTCTGGACCAAATTACTTTCGAATTTTTCCTAAGGTATATACAACAGAAAACTAAGTGTTCCAGAACTCCCTGGTTGTGGCTCTCATTCCAACCATGTGAATGAAGCAAGCAGTATTGAATCAAAGAAGTAGCTTCGTCTGGGATGCTTAGTGCATATATTTAATATAATTATATATTCGTATTAAATCAAACCAAAGATATAAAAATATTTGAGCCTATTTAGTACGTTACATTTCGGCCTCTAAATGAACATTGAACATTTTAAAACTATTTTATTCGTCATTTATAGCTAGAATCGATATCTATTGAAATGGTTGTTGTGATTTTAAGCATATATTTTATCTCGTGGATCAACTAAAACGTTAATACAAAAAAATAACTAAGAAATATAAATCGGTAGTTTATTTGATCATTGTCTTTGTAAACCAAAGATTAAAAGAGGAATATTTATTAATGTTGATAATAAATAGATTCATTATCGTGGCAATTATTGTCTTTCTTTGACCTCCATACTTTTACACCTTTTAAAAGGAGAAAGGAAAGAATTATGGTTTACAGCTTGTGTAAGATACACTACGACGTACTGAGCAGTCTAGAAAATAATGTAGTGGTGTAATGTTTTTTAAATTACCCTAATTGTTTTGTCCAATATCTATGTCAGGAAAACTTAACTGTGCAAACCATAATACGCGACTTTTCGACCAAATAGGTGTTTGCGTTTTCTCCCCATATTTTGTATATGGGGGATATATTTATTTACACAGTAAAATATATCTTCCAAATATATCATTTAAGATTCCAACTCCGGTCTTTAAAATGGCTTATAATTTGACAGGCGTTGTCATTTATAATTATTGGTACTCACTCCTAGATGCAGAATATTCCGAGTCTTTCACAATCTAGTTTCAACTACTCTGTATTCATTCCCAAAATTTATGTTTCTCTTGATGTCTTCAAACGTTGGGTAGGCATACGATAGTATAAATATTTCTCAAACTACTATTGTAGAGAATGTCAGCACCTACAACTTTGTTGTAAGATATTTTCATTACAATTTTATTAAAATTTGATTGGACTATATTAGGTCATGCCGAAATGCATGGCTTTGTTTAACAAATTACATTTGATCAATTAAACGTCCGGAAGAGGTTCATTAAATTCATAAGGGTTGTGACGTGGAACACTTCCCAGAGGATGCCGGCGCTCATAGTGGGAAGCAGGATGTAGGTCGGAACGGTCGGAACTCTAGGTGTAGGGCCCCACCTCCGTGGTCATAATGCACAATTGCGAAATTATATTGCGAAATGCATGTCGAACGATTATCCTCTCATACTCATCTATCATACACACTACATCATAGATAAATACATTCATATCATCTTTGCACTACATTACAAAATTTGAAATCTGTACGAAATATGTATGTTTGGCTACATATGTTACTATAAAGTAGTAACGGTAGTAACATACGTACGTGAGTAAAGATAATATCGATCAAAGATGATATCGTAAGAATGTATTTATCTATGATATTGATACCATATTTTTTGCAATGTTGGTTATGACCGACAGTAATCAAAGGTCAACAGAGGTATATTTAATTTTAATTCAACACTATCGGGGATATTTTGTAACTCTATATACCTACAATTCATATTAATTTTTTTTCCTTGAGGTAAAAGCGCTTAATGCCGGAGTGTGGGACTTGTAGCGTGCTCGCATTTGCGAGCGTGCAAGCCCCTACCCACTAAAAACTTTCCCTTCGATAAGGATGCAGCCGCATACAATATCAGGACGCCCTCCAACAGATTTTAGACAGGCCGCCCTCGCCGCGTCGTCAATTTAGGGCATTTTACGGGTTTCGAGTGAAAGCGTGGAGAACGAAACGATAACAATAAACCTATAAATACTCTGACATACATAAATTAATACTCTACACATATAAACAGCAATACCCCGAGACGATTGTCGTTTTCGAGTTTTTAAGTTTTCAGTGTTCATCGAGAGTCGGTCTCAACTGTCACGCCGCCAAGCCGCATCCTAGCAGCTTGAGTTTTGGGCAGTATTGGGCCGAGTCAACCGCCCACGACGGTTAATTAAAGCCCCGAACACGCAACAATAATAAATATTCTGACTAGCTATTATAAAGACGTCCTCCCCGCGTTGCCAACTTAGGGCATTTTGTGGGTTTGCGTATTCGTGGAATACGAGATGAGAACAATAGTCCTATTAATACTCATTGTCAGACATAGAAAATATATTAATAAGTACTCTACACATATAAACAGTATAATAAACAAATACTGTATAATAAATATTTTGACTATCATAAAGTTTTACTTAATTAAATACAAAAAAAAACCTCTAACCCCCTGGAGCACGTTGCACTGCGTACATGGGCCTCTGGGTCCGTGTCAGCAAAAACGAGTGCATCGCTCGGGCATGACCAATGCGCAATCTGCACATGGCCACTTGCGTGATAGCGAGAAAGGTTACCGTAGCACGGCACCTCCACGTCAGTTAGAGGGGTATCCCTGGGTATCATCGTGAGAGCGCATTGCCGTGCGATCAGCAGCGGTATTCCCAGATCCTCTGTTGTGTTCACGACACCATAGCATGCGGCAACCAGACTCGCAAGCGCTCTTTAGTGCCAACCCTCCCGGATCGTTATCCGCTGACAGAGCCAACATGCTTGATGCTTGCCAAGTCGCTAGCACTTCAGCTGAGAAAACTGAACAAAAAACGGGTGCATCCATGAATGCGACTCCGCACCAACCGTGAAAGCAGCACCAACTCCGTTCACAGACTTTGACACATGGGTGTAGATAGGGGTCTAATCCGAATAGTTGCGATACAGGTGATCGTAGATTGAATCTAGAAGGGGCTGTTTTCATCTTCACATAGCGGTTGAGGGACACATACACGGATATACGGGGCATCATCCAATCAGACACACCATGTTGCGTACTAGCCTCCGGAGAAACCGGAGTCGGAGTCGAGCCACCGCCACCAGCTCCCTGAAGACGATGCTAGCAGGTCGAGTGACCATGCCATGCGCAGCGTATTGGTAGCGATTATCTTCATTGAACATCGAGGCGTTCGGATGCAACAGGAGAGCCCGCATTCTCAAACCGCCTATCAACAACTTTTGTTGGCGTCAGGTCTAGAGGCATGAGGTTGGCCTCACGGAAAACAGATAACGTTGGACTAGTACGGAAGGCCCATGGTCAGACGAACACCCTGAAGGTGAACTTGGTCCAATACTTCAAAGTCGTCCGGCCGCGGAAGCGAGAACTAAACTACCGTATTGTAGATGAGACAGAACGAGAGCACGATAAACATTTAGCAAAACTAGCCTACTAGCTCCCCAATGGACACCAGACAGACATCGAAGAACGTTAAGCCATGGTGGCACCTGCGAACGATATCTGCTACGTATCAATATGCAATCCTCAGTGCACCGGTGCTTGCGAAAACTCAAGAACCCAAATAAGTCGATGAACTATCATATTCTCCCAAACCTTGCTAATGCAGGAAGTGAGAGAGATTGTCCGATAACTGGCAGGATTAGAGGGATCCTTAACGGGCTTAAGAATAGGTATCACTATTGTCTTACGCCATTCATCAGAGTATGAAGAAAACAACCATAACATATTAAAAATATTGTGGAGACAATATTTGCCTCTCAACGAAAGGTGTTTAAGAAAAACATAAGGAATAGAGTAGAGACCCGCCGAAGATTTCTTGGTAGATGAGAGGAGGTAGCCAAGAAATTCTGTGCGTAATTAGCAGTGGAACGCAAAACGCGTTGCTAACAGCTCACACATGGCTGCTGGAGATGACACTATCTTGCAATTGTCCATGAGGTGGGACAACATAGGGGAGGATTTGTAATCAGAAATCGCGCAGATCTTACGTCACACTTCCGAGGGAAACGCCAAAGACGAAAGCGCCGAAACACACTCCTTTCAATGCCCACGTTTGCTTTGCGCGATGCAGCGCCTTGCCAGGGCCCTGCATTTTTTATACTCCACGAGGCTTGCGGTCGATGGACACCGCTTGAACACGTTATACGAGTGCCTTTGCTTAGCGATGGCATCATCGTAATTCTTACCCCACCACGGTACGGATAGTCACGGTTGTCGGCCGGCCGACGTTTACGGAATGCTACGATGGGCCGCTCGAAGGACGGCCTCGGAAAACGCGGGCGAGCATGTTAGAACCTCGATGGACTCCTGGAACAAGTCCCAGTCGGCCTTATTGAGGTTCCAATTCACAGAACGGTGTACCTTGATTTTGGGGATGCTAGTGCTGACCAGAATGGGGCAGTGGTCGCTGAACGAATACTGTGGGAACGAGACCCACGTCATATGCATTGCAGCTCCCGACGACGTCTCGCTCAAATCAATCACTGACTCCTCGCAGTTTGCAGATTTAAAATGCATCATACCTCCGCTATTTACAATACCGCTTCAACGTCCTCAAACACTGCCTCCAAGTCCCGTCACCGCGCATCACACATCAACGGCCCTGACATAAGAGAGTGTGCGTTGAAATCGTCAAAAAGCAGCCACGGTTGAGGAAGCTGTGGAATTAGTGTGTCCAGATCAGAGACTAAAGTTTCGAAACTCTATTAAATATGTTTCCTGAAGGGCACCACATTACTACTACCCCATTACAACTCTACTGAAGTATGTTTTCCATTAAATTTGGGAAAATTGGGATTGTTACCAATCATTCAAATTTTAATAAAATTAAATAAATTAAAACGACACGATACTGCACATTAAACATAAAGAGGTAAATAAATAAGAATTATTTATTGAATAAAAATCGAAGAAAAACGCAAACTCCGCGTTGGAGAGACCTTTTCCGAGTCTTGGAACCGGGTGATCAACTGCTGGGACAAAGGAAGCGCACAAAAGAAGCGAGTGGTAACCCACTATTATACGCGCCAGTACACTGGGCGAATTGAACGTGCAAATATGAAGAGGGCTGTCAACCAGGTCTCCACCCTTGCCCGTCTTCATACGCTGCACTGCCACTACATTTTGCTCCACAAGGTTCTCCGTGATATCTTTTAACGTGCAATTTAGTGGTCTCTACAATACACCACACCTCTATGGGTGTTTAATTTGGTATGTTGGTCCACAAAAACATCTATCTTCTGAAATGTAGATATTCCAAGGAAATGCACTGCTTGCTGTTTTGAAGTTACTTCGACCAACAAACCAGTCTTAATTTTCCGCACCGACTTTACGCTCCCTATCGAAACGTACAAAACTATGTGAAGGACGAAAGGTTGACTTTGAAAAAATCCCCGTCAATCACCCTTTTCACTACGAGAAACTGGAGCCAGGTCGCTGTATCCATCACCGCAATCTTAATTTGGGAGTTCCGCGCGTTTACTTGCGCCGCGTCATTTTTAGCGAGGTTGACTCCCCAGCTTTTGTTTTCTCCGAAATTATTTTTTTTGTGAAATAAAAAACACGGGTCTACTATTTTCTCATAAAAAATCTAAAAATAAAAAAAAGTCTAAATTTGGTAGGGAATGACTCATACATAACTAACTATAACTATACTATATAGATACAATATATATACAAAACTAAATATTAAAAAAATGTATAATACTGAAAAATTGAGTATGATTGACCGTGATTGAGTAAGCAAAAGATTAAGTAATGTTACAATGTGGCTTTGCGTTAGTCCTTGTCGCGTAGGCTAACAATACTAATAAAGATAATGACGATGAAGATAAAGATAACTCAGTTATCGCATTAATTTTGTGCAAATTCGTACAAAAATGCGGTGACTCGAATATAATTAAGAGTTTGTCAAGAACAGAAAATGTTGTGTTTTTCAGTTTATTCGTCTGCTCTCATAATAATTTTAAACAATTTTAAAAATTACAATGAAGCTACGCTACTAAGCCAACAAGATTTAATGGATAATGCTATCAATGTTTCATTAGCAGAAACTACATTGATTTTTACAAATATCGTAAGTCATGAAGTAGTTTCACACTAACATTTGTTGTTCGTTTTGGTTGCTTCTCATTTTAATTAAACATTTAGATATTTAGACATGGAGATAGAACACCAACGACCATTTCTTCTTACGCAAATGATCCTAATAAATATGCTTCGTACTGGCCTTTGGGCGTAGGGCTATTAACTAAGGTAAGATTAAGCACACGAGACTTGAAAAACAATACTTTCTGCTAAAAATTACAGAATGGAATGTTCGATGCCTACAGGCTCGGCCTAGAACTTCGCCAAAGATACACGAACTTCTTAGGTCCTCGGTACTTCCCAGATTTAGTAGGATCTTTAAGTTCGCCCAAAGCCCGCTGTCAGACGACGCTCCAGTGCGTTCTAACGTCATTGTTTCCTCCAACGGAAGATGATTTGTTCTTATCTGATTTTCCATGGCGTCCAATTCCTTATGACGTTTTACCATATGATATGGACGATGTAGGTTAACAAATCTTATGATTTATTATAAAATGGACGTTCCTGATAATATTCTTGTTGCGCTAGACATTTGCTGTATACGAATGTGACCACTACTGGGACCTGCAGTCTGAATTTACAAACAAGACAGTTATAGATTTGATCAATGTCCTAGAAGAAAATACTGGTGATAAAATATGGAACATATCCTCTATTTTTGTTATTAGAGATACTATAGAAGTTGCTGTTAGTATGAAGTATTAACCTTATTAATCTATAATTAAACATCTTCGTGTTTTTTAGCATAAAATAGGTAAAGCACAACCTGACTGGGTATCTACTATCTATCCGGAGCCTCTAAACTCAGCAGCCAATATGCTCTACTACGCTATTATAGAGCAAAGATTGAGACTCGGAGCAGCTGGTTTATATAGACGCATTATACAAGACATTGTCAACAAATTAGATGGAAATTTATCACCACCGAGTAGAAAAATAATGCTGTATTCTGGTCACGAAAAAACTATAGTTTTCGCATTAGGAGGTATCAAAGCTTATAATGGACAAGTACCCAAAATGACATCGTACTTGGCCGTTGAGTTACACCATATTAATGGGACGTATGGAATTAAGGTAATCCTTTGTTTCATTCATTGGGTTGAGGAGTTATATCGGAGGTTTCAGGTCTTTCTCCAAAACTACGAAAATATCGATCCAGTACCGATTAATATCTTGAACCAAGGGCATTTCTGCCCGTTGGATGTTTTTCTCAGAGAAACAAGATGGCTGACTGAAGATCCTAAACCATATTGCACAGATAATATTAAATAATTGCCTATTACAAGTGACAAACGTATGTTTATAATTTGGTTCTTTTGTCCATTGAATTCTTCCAAACTTGTGTTCTTATTGGTAGAGGTGCTAATCACTTACTAAATATATTAATATTTGACGAAATTCGTGTGTTTGCATGGTATATTATAACGAGAAAAGTATCTGTCGTTTAAAAATAAAAATTTTGATTCCCAATTTTATTTATTAATTTCAAAACTTCTTGTTTTGGTATTATTCATATTATCACACTTAATAAATTATTTTAATTTCTTTAATTTCATACTTTGCACTTATTATAAGGTGAAATTTTGTGAGGTTTAAGAATTTGTTTTGTCCATAACTCACATAACTAACAATTGATCGATTGGAATGAAACTGCTGCGGTCGCGGTATGGTTTTAGAGACCGCACTTGTTTATCAATATAGGAAAACTTTTAAATGTTTTGTATTTGAAATTTGTAATACCATGTACCTTTTCAATGATAATTCTATTTTATTTTTAAAATGTTTATGCATTATGCATTTATGCGTTTATGTTCTTTATACTCTAATATATCTGTTGAAGCAAAAATTTACTTGAACAGATTTACGTATGCCAAAGAAACACGCGTGAATTTAATCTTTCCTTTATCGGCCTTTACGTTGGAAGAGAAATACTTTATGTTAAAAAGATTGCAAGTCTCTACTGGAAAATGCAGCAAGTATCCAAGCACGGCAACTATACTGATTTTATCCTGGGATGCATTTTTACAAGTTCTTTATCCGACTTTTTTATAACTTGACGATTTCGGATATCCGGGATGATTTATATTAATATCGCAATTTACTTGACATATGTAGGTAACTAAAACTTCGTATACATTTTCATACTTGTGACCCTTTTCTGACCCTTTGAATTTTCTTAATTTCCTTTGTATTTAAACATTCACTGCGGCAGGCAGAGCATTTTGACAAAAACACGATCCAGTCCCGGAGTTTTGTACAATGTGGGTGGTTGACGGAGTGTTATTCTACCTTTTATTAAGTATGCGCAAGACACATCTTTCGGTCATTAGACAAGTTTTTCGATCAGCAAATCGAAACGCAGTTCATGTTACCTGGCATTTTAATTTGCATACTGGTTTTCCCATGTTCTTATGAAACAAATAAATGCTTGAAAATATTTCAGTATTTCGTATGCAAGGTAAACATGTGAGTAATGTTACAATACTTGTGGCTTTGTGTTAATCTTGGCTACGCATGATCATAAAGAAAAAAGTTAAGTCAGATTAACTTTGTTTATTTTAAGGGTTCTTATTAACACGGGACTAGGCGCACTACGGTTGAATTGACTGAACATATTTCCGAAATAGGACTTTTGCAATTTTTAATTTATAAACTAGAAACTCCAGGTAATTTTCATTGGTTACTCTATTTTACTTTTATCAAAAGAAAAAACATCGATGAGCATTTGAAGAGTGATTAGCAATTTTAGCCTTGGGATTGCCACGACAGATAAAACTAAAGCCTGCGCTAATAACAAACAGTGATAGGGATGTCTTCATTTTTATATATTTAACAAGTTCTTGTCTTTACAGAAATTTGGCTAAAAATTACAAGCACTAATTTTGGACAGGCAACTTTATATGTTGTGATCTGACAATGAGTAAATAACTAGAGCCACCTTAATATTAATAAATGTTATGTTACATTGCTTTTTTTACTTATAACTTTTCATCATATACCTTCAAATATCATAATATGATCAGAAATGGACAAAAACTGTTCATCTCTAATAATTATTAATATTTATTGTTATTTAAAATTCTAATTTTCAACTAAACTTTAGTAAGCTTTGGTGGAATCAACGATTCTTCTTTTTACTGTTCGCGTACTTTTTTTCCTATGTTTTTTATGTTAAGGAAGTTAAGGAAAGATGATTTATATTCATATCTCAATTTACTTGACATACAGTATATAGCACCAACATAGGCCACTTTCAAAATTACTCACTTAAGCTGTTCTATCTTCCAGCTTTCCCTTTGGAATTTCCCTTCGCATATATTTTTTATAGACAATGTATCCGTGTCATGTAATACTACACGTGTTATACGATACTATATGATAGTTTAATAAAGCTTATGGCCCATTAGGGTCCTTGATACGTAGAATAATAAAGATAATGATGTTAGATGTTTGGGACAAGATTAAGTCTTAAGTATTTCTCTTACATTCTATGTAAAATAAGTCCGTTTGTCGGTTTTAAATAAGTATGCGTCAGTCGTGAGAACAAGATGTCGGGTTCTTTACTTCACTTATGCACTTTCTTTACATCTCTACTAATTTTAAACAATTTTATACATTATAATAAAGCTTCTATATTACACAAGGAAGATTTAGTGAATAGTATAGTGAATGTTTCATCAGCGGAAGAAACATTGATATTTACACATATTGTAAGTCATGAATCAGTTTCCAGTTCACAGGTAGCCCTATAACCAAAAACATTATAAACGGATGTTTCACGTTTTAGTTA
>JARRAA010020373.1:0-13706 GCA_030557295.1 Ecitodaemon sp. MM-2014 | reverse complement strand
CGTCCTATAATTACAAAATAATCTGGAACACAGTGGTTTTTATTAAATAAATACATTTATTTCTTCATTTTCTAGAATTCGATATACAATGCGAATATAATATCGTAATAATCATCATAAATTTTTCGCGAAAACATTGAAATCGATAAATATTTCGAAATTCTTATAACTTCACTCCACTCCACAGTAGTGGTCGTTCTCTTTGTGCATTTTTCGTTTCGTTTTGATATTCCCGACTAGGCGACTTGTTCTCAAACTTTAATGACATTGATAATAAGATGTAATATATATATAAACAGACTGATACTTATTGTTAAGTGGTACATAAATAGTTCACATCGTTTGTAAATATTAACTTTTATGTGACACTTTGGCTTACAATTAGAGTCTAAACAATTTACTGCGATTTACCTCAGTATTGATGGGCATATTATTTTGATTGACAAACAATGAATGATGAACAATAAACAATGGCCAATATAATTCTTTGGATTTTAGGTGCCGCGCATTCGTATTTTACATGTTTTTGTAAACGATAAAACAAGTTTCTTTAGAAATGTATTTTAAGACTGTAATTGGACTGTTTGGTTATTTAAGTTTAATCTTACGAAAACATGCGAGGTTCGTTATAAAAATAATTGGGAAAATTGGAGGAATTGTACAAAAAAGTGATGCACATTAATGCCCAAGAATGGTGGCAGCACCATTCGAATAAAGTACGGGATTTAAAGATTTTTAGGTAATGGAAGATGCAAATCTCCGATAAATCCGGTCTTCTGCCAACTTCCAAAACTATTTCCTTCGGATTTATCTGCATATATATAGGCAGTGGTGCTTACAAACTTTAAATAACGGATACCAACCTATGAAGTGGCATTTTGTACTCGAATATTTTTTATATTCATATTTTCACACACTTGTTATTAAAAGAATTTTAGTTTTACCTTTGTTTACGAAACTTTACTTTTCAGTCGGCGGCGTTCGTTAGCGATCGGCGATGCATTTTTTATTAGCGAGCAATTGATTAGCGGGAAACTTTAATTGTTCTTGTTTTAAACGTTGCTCGCAACTTCAGCGTAACGTTTCTTTGATGCGCCCTTTCGCTTTGACACTCGCCTACGACCTGTTTTTCGCTTAAATCTACATTATATCCTCGTTAAACTATCCTTTAAAAACAAAAAAGCGACAAAATAAAAACCTATAAAACGTTTATCATAGACAACTACATTGTTTAGACACTTCATTCTAACCTCTTCACTTTAGCGCTCCTGTCGTTCCTCGCATTGATTTACATTTTCATATACATATTAGGTATATAAATAATTGTCAATCACACTTATGAAATAATAATAATATATTCCGTATGACAATACAAAGTATACAGACATACATGACCTCAACTTATGAGTGAAACATTAATCGTTGAAAGTTTTGGAAAGTTGATTTCATATGCGATCATTTGTAATGAAAACCTTGAAAATCAATGCAATGACAAAAACTCAGAAAACCAGCGCTAGGAAAAATAAAACGACTGACATAAAGCTTTAAAACAAATATCGTTTTAATAATATATAGTCTCCCGGGCGGTTTTAAAATCAGCCTAAAGCGACTAGATTGCACAGTCTATATCTATGTAGTTGTCTATGGTGTTTATGGGATTGACTGTAGGCAATTTCTACATTCCTACATAGCATTTTGATTGTTTTACAATTTGCAATAACATTGTGAAAAATACGAATGACTAGCTCATTTCAATAATACCAGTATCAATATCAATATAAACATCTATCATTTATATATTAGATATTAAGTCGTTAAACTTTCATTTCATAACATGTAAGTAATCTAGCGTGAAATGTATAAATTCGTTTGATGACGGCGAGGACGCTTACTTACGACATTAGAAGTACATAACATTGATAAATTCATTTCCGTATTGATAATATGACTAATTTTAAGTACTATTTCACATAGTTTACACATGCTGATTATTAAGTGATAGCAATAAGTCATGGTCCGAGAATAAACGACAACCGTTTTAATTTCCATTTATAATAGGCGTTAACTATAATCCAACATATAAAATTAGGAAATTGTGCGATGATTAGGCCTATGATACGATTTAGCTTTAGAAAAATAGTTCCAACACATTTTGCAGTATCTACTAGTCCAAAATACCGTGACCTCCCTAATAATATAAAATCTGTAGAATTCCCCGATTATCAATTTGGGATCAGCCTTCACACGATTTTCAGGTTATAAAGATGGTAATAAAGATATCGTCGACTAATTTAACGAATGCATTATTTTCAAGGTAATTAATATGGCAATCTATCAAAATAAATATGATGTGATTCTAATTTTGTTGCGATGTATTTTATGATATGTGCTTGAAAGTGATGAAGTAATGAAGTTTTGATTCAAGACCATCGGTAAATCGATTTAGTTCCTATAGTTAAACCATTAATTGTTCTATCGAATTCTAATGAAGAGTTTTTTGCACCTGGAAGTCCAAATTATAAAGAATGGCTAATTTACCAAAAATTTATGATTATTGGGAGTATTCCTACAATAAAACTGAGGCTTCTGACTACGATATTCGAATAAAGAGTTCACTCAAGCTCGTAAACCGAATTTGCTTGCACGAACAGCCCTTGTATTAAATTGTTATTAATTTACAAAGTTTAAAATTTGAATGTGCTGACGTCGCATGGTACGATCATTGCGTATCGTATGTGTGTGTGAGGTTTAAAAATGACACCAGTAATCATGGAAACAGGGAAAAGCCGAAAGTGTATACTATTATCAGAGTGCGAAGTTAAATCATAATTTGTAAAATTTGTTTAGCCAATAACTCTGCTAATAAATAATGAATTGAAATGTAACAAAGTCAAGCGTAATCAGCAGCAATTTGGCTTTCGTTTGGTCTAAAATTAGCACATTATTACAATTTCAACGCAATAGGTGCATTTCGGTACTGCGAATCGTTAAATCTCGTCCAGTTTCTTAAACAGTTCAGCGAGGGTTTCCAAGCTCGTCGAGTTTCGTCACATTTTGTCCAGTTTCTCCAGTACTAAAGACAGCTGAAATTCGAAACTTCAGTTTAATTGATTGAATACTCCCCTTAATGTTCTTGGGAAGTAAATTGAACCAACGCTTTTACCTAACGAATTTGAGTATGTATCATCATAACAAAAATCGGGTAAACAGGCAAGGCATGGTCAAAATACGGTTATCTTTTCATCGTTTAAATAATTTTGCTCACATAATTTTGGACTATATCCCATTACTTCATAAATAACAAAAAACTAAATAAATAAAAAAGACGCCTATTTGATACGACCACACTGTATGTGCATTTGCAAGCACGCTCTAGTTATTCTTACTCGTTATATGTACATTATCAGTCGCGATTGCATGCTCTCTCTTCGTTACGCTTTGTTCAGCTTAAAATGTACCCTTAAGTAATTGATTACGTAAAAAAATTAACGTAATTTATATACAGCGTGCGAAAATCACATTTACGACGATTAATGTTTAATTTTCTTCTTTACTTATGTTACCAGCTTACGTCATGTTTTAGATTATACAATGGCACATTGATTAACATCACTGCGTAATTCGTTTCGTTCAAGGTTTAAGGTTGAAATTATTTAATTCGAGTTCAATTGTTCGCGAATTATATTTCGAATGCCCCTCGCGTCGGAAGCATCCGAGAACGTTGCGATTCGATTCGACAGATCGCCGAAGAGGGATCGAATAAATCGACGCAATGCCAAACAGCTCGCCTCGCAAATATCGCGCACGTATAATTCGATTCAAGCGTCGGTGTTCGCGTTTAAATTGATTCGCGCCGTTCGATCCACCTTAGTACTCAGTTTCAACCCCCACATGTGCGCATTCATTCGCATTGATACTTTCGCACCGACACGCTCATAACTTAGCGCTCACGCATATTCCCTCACATTGTATTAGTTTATGTTTGCTCGGCGACGCGGATCAATCCCATTTAGATTGAATATATGTTTATAATTCGAAGTGTTTGCCTTCCACGATGTTCAATTTCAACCCTTAATTCTGCTGGTATAAAACAACTTGTATTATTGATCAAAGTGGTATGTGAGGTGGAATTTATTCTTCTTTTCGTTGGTATATAATGTGGTTAATTTAGTAAATTAACTTGCCCTTAATTAATTAAGAGGTAGAATAATTCGATTTTTCCTTTTTGTGTATTTTTCTAATAATTCTATACACTCTGTATGATTATAAAGCAAACAATGGAAACGAGAATTAAATCCACTTTTAAACGCGCAATTCATTAACTAATTATGACAATTAGGCAAAACATCAAAAACTGGACAAACATCAAAATGATTCCTATACAGCAACCACCAGCAACATTTAGTTATCCTTGACACCAAGATGACACCACATGCCGGACGATTTTTCATCCCCCGCGCTGAAACGCACAGCGTGAATGTCGCATTAACGTTGGCGGTATTTTTTGCACCGTACGTCATAAGCATATATGCGACTGGTGACAAATTGTGCTCATTTGTTTCCGACGCGCGCGCCGCCGCCAGTTTTTCTTTCCGGGTCGGGCGCGCCGGAATACGTAAATATTCGCCCGAAGAAGGTTGCAAATTACACCCGTTATTTATCAAACGCGCCGGTGACATTTCAGCGGTCTCTCGAAATGAGGATTTACGAAATGAATGTAAACATTTGTTTTCGGCGGCGCTCTTTTGAGGTTAGAAAGATCATCCTTTTTGACGTTTTGACGAGTTACCAGAGTTCCGCTCGTGGGATTTGCATAAAAAGTGTGTCATTTCAAAGGAGCATAGAATATGTTTTGAAGGGCATATTAGGTTTTTCATACAAGGTTTTACAAATATTAGAAAAAAAAAATTATTTCTGGGAATTTCTTTGGTGTGTTTGGAAAATTGATTTTCCTTGCGTTTTAATTAATTCCTAGTACACTGTTAACTACAAATTCATCTAGATAGGCTTATCTCGTAGCCAATTAAGGTGGCTATTAATTAAAGTATCGGTAATTTATACAGGGTGTTTCAATCACTCGAAAAAAAATTAATGCGATGTTTTAATTTTACGCATTGTCCTTATATATGCAGAGTGTTCGTGACCTTCGCTATTTAACAACTTAACCGACTGTCTTAAAAAACCGATGACTGTCAGAAAGAAACGCGTGACTTTTATTTCGTCGTGTTTAGTTTTTCTCTATCGATAACTTCACCTTTGGAGGGAAAAACATGTTTTCGCCGAAGCTTATCCGGGCTGTCATCCGTGTTTGCGCGACGGCGGCGACGCCCGATATTTTTAGACGTTGCCGGGATAGCTGGCGCGCGGCGGCTGCAAGAAGGGGCTGCGCGCGCTGGCGGCGGCTGCGGCGGCGCCGCCGTTCGAGGCGCGCGATCCTCGCCCGTCGCCGACGGCCTGCGCGCCCGTCGCTGCCGTCGCGGTCGCGCCGCCGCCGCCGCCGCCGTTCAGCGCGATCAGCGTCGTGGTGGTCATGTCCGACGTGCAGGATTCGCGCTTGTGGTAGGTCGGGTGGCTGTACAGTCTGCAAACAAGCGAAAATCTAGTCAACGATTAGATGATTATTTCCATTTGCCGACAGCAATTAATAATTTCTAACATGAACTACGCTTGCGCACAAAACTCGAAACACAGGCGCTACGAACGTGCCAGACGCTAGGGGGCTTTGGGAATCATCGGGTTGTCTATGATCATGCATTCTGGTCTATTCGGTGCCATTCTGCGTTTGCATTGTTTGCTAACTGGTAGATTATTGTAATTAATGATCCGCATGTTTGCTGGTGTTAGATTTATACAACACACAATGCAAGGACGACAATTTGGGGTTTATCGTTATTTTAGAAATGTTTGTTGGAATTTTTCAGAAAGTGCTGTGCCGATGTGAGTAGTAAGTAGTGAGCGTTTAATCGTCAACATTTTTTTTTTCTAAAATAGAGATGTGAAAATCCAGTGGCGCTGAGATGAGAACATTAAGAAAAATTGATTGTATTGGGTAGAGTAATAAGTAATGAGCGTCTTTCTTTCGTAACTAAAAATTCGAGCGTTCCCCATCAAATATAACAACAATTTAATAAACTATGCATTCTTCGCTATTACTAACGACTTCCTGTTACCGTTCGACTAGTCCGCCGTTGCTTCTTTACCAGAAATCGGCTGACCTAGATTCCAAGAAGTTCAGCCCCCAATTTTGGAGGTCCTCAATGTTGAATGTTAACAAATGAAGGTAACAGGGTTGTAGAGGAGAAAATGATGTTTCGAATGGTACTCATCTCTGTTTGTTGTAGAAAAATGCAAAATCTGGACGATACAACGCTCAACACAATATTTAACGAGATTTATGCAAATTACGGAAATTGCGCCTTTTTTATTGCATAATGAAATTCTTATCGTTGCCATTTACTTGCTAAACACCAATTACACTTAAAATTACCATGTTAATGCAAATTACGCCTTTTAGCGGCAATATCGCTTACATTTTATCAAAACGACGCTCGAAACTTTAACATTGGGAAACGAACATTAAAACTAACGTGACCAACGTAACAACAAGCATTTTGTATAGTGGGTTGCATACAATTTCATTTAAATTAATTCGCCACGGATTGTAGGCATTGTTTCGCTCGAATTTCCAACTCTAATGCCTTTCATTGTCATGATAGTTATTACTGCTTCGGTTCGAAAAACTGTAAGCGAACGATAAATTTTATTATTATATTGCGAATATCCACGATATCGACATATAGAATGCGTCTGACTGTGACCTCCCCAGTCGAGGGAGGCAAACGTAATTGGCATTATTACTCAGGTATTTTTAGTGTTATTAACCGGGGACCGATAAAAGCGGCGCACGGAACGGCGAATTGGAAAATTGCGCGTGATTATCCCTCCCCGTCGCGCGGGGGCGCATTGGTAACGGCTCATAAAATGTTCTCGCCGCTCGTAAAACATTGTTTTATGCGGACGCGCTTTTTCTGATGACATTTTCGAACGCAAATCGATTCATAAAACCGAAAGTAACAAGTTTATTAATGTTTTTCAGTGGAAGCGTGCGCGAGGAAAATGTCGAGGAAAGTTTTTAAATTCACTTAGACGCTTAGGAATAATTCATGCGATTGCGGTACAAGCAAACAGGTGAAACATAAATTGGGAGGTCGGGAGTATACTATGACACTGCCTCTGATAATTAGATTTTCAAGCCTGCTTTGGAACTGGACGTTTCGTAATTTAAACCTTCATTCTAAATCGCAAGTATTCACATTAATTGACATAAACAAAATGATCTAGATTTGTATACACGAGAGATCCTGGGTATTCGAATGTGAGATGTTCGAGTGTTTTCGAGCGCGTATGTGCACTGATAGATGCACTCAGTTGACTCAATATTGAACTGGGCGCCAATTCAGCCGATTTGTCGAGCTCACATTTTCGAGTTCGTTCAACGATATTCTGAACCTCCAAACGCTGTCAAAAATACCCGAAACAAGAGACATCCAATATGTCATGAATTTACCAGTCAGACAGCCTCTCTTACTTGAATTTGATAAACACGTCCAACTGTCGAAGTTGAAACTTTCATCTTTTGTGAATGGACACCCTGGTTTTTACTAATTGAGACATATGTTATCAAACCGAAGTGACGCGGTGCCTCAAGACAGGGATTACGAATCGCCGAAAGAAAAAGATTGTGCTGAAAGTTTATTTTCCTGCAAAAACTTTCAACACAATCTTTCTTTTTATAATTATAATTATTACTCATTTTAAAGTTGACACATATTTACTACATTTTGGTGAATTAAAACGATCCTAACTGCGAGAATAGCAATTTACGTCATGAGGTTCGAAGATGGTCAATGAGGTGGCTACGGAGTCAATTCCGATGCCAGGCTGCCAGGAGGGCTTTGACGGCGATAGGCCGAACGCGTAATAGCATACAATGTTTCACGCCCAATCCAATCAATAAGTTAATCCAATATTTAAATTTATTCATAACATATTACGTTGGCATAATGACAGCAACTAGTTGTTGTTATTATTTCTAGATTGTTCCAAGCACATATAGCTTGAACTTTTGAACTGCTGAAATGAATTTTCATTCATAAATATATATAAAGGTTTGACGCAACTGCATTAATGCATAGAAATTGGCGATAGAACGCAGCGTATAGCAAAGTAATCGTGAAGGGAAGTGAACAAAACACATACATGTATTAGCTGCGAGTGTATATTATAATTACGGTAAGAATGAACTTGAACCATGAGCCAAACTGTTGCGATGGGTCAAGTCGATCAAGATAATTAAGCAGGCCTATTTTTTATACTACTTTTATACTAATCGATAACTAAATTTTTGCTGATTACGGTTGTCTTTGTTTGATTTCAAGATTAAGTATGAGCAAAACAAATTTTTCGATTTTCGAATTAAAATTCGGCACTCCTTGTTTCAGTTTATCTGTCAGTTTGTCAGCAAATTAAAAAAAAGAAGACAGTTGAATTATAATTCAGAAACGGAGAATTTCTTTTACCTAAAACGATCAATAATCGATCGATTGGAATGACACACAGCCAACCGTAATCAGCAACATAGCTTTTGAATGGTATAAAATTATTGGTATATTTTAATTTATATTTTGGGGGTGTGCAACATCGGCTTTGGACGCCAGACCAATTATCTCGTCGCAACAGTTTGGTTCAGGTCCAAGTTCTCTAAGGATGGTTCAAGTTCCCAACTTATTGCCGTGACGAATTGTTTGCATAAAAAGTAAATTGAGCTTAATACGAAACACAATTAAAATTGCTATACAAATATATTATTACTTATACGACGAATTTTTAGCATAACCCGTTTACAAACGATTTTACCATTATTTGATGTATTTTAAAGGATATGCTTTTTTGCTTTAACCCATTGCTTCCCGAATTAATTTAGTTAAAATCGTACTTTTCCAACAATTATTGTTAATACTACTTAAAGGAATAGTTCTGGATTCGATTTACTTGAAGTGAAATTTAAAATTTACACTTATAAATGCTTCAAAGATCAAATTGGCAAAATTCTGGTTTTCCTGTCCTCAAATAAGGACAATGGTAAAAAATGCGTTAATGTCAATTTTGATCGACATATTCTGACGATATCAAATTAAGCTTAACACAGTGATTCTGTGTTTTGAAATCGTCAACAGTGTGCCACAAAAGGAAAGGTTGAGAAGCACTGGCTTAACATTAGACGAAGCACAATTAAACATGCCACCAAAATGTATCTTTACATTAATAAATTCTAAATTAATGCATTGATACGACATCCATGCACTGCATAGCAGACCGTTTTGGTCGTTCATTTAAATTAGTTTACATTACGCAAATGCAAACAGTTTTTAATTGAGATTTTCCTACATTAATAATGTCAGTTACATGTTTACTGTGCCAAACATGTAAAATTATCCTACCAGCACCAAATGCTAATTCAGATTTTGATTACATGACTCCTAAATTCCACAATGAAGATATGCACTATGATACTAATTAACTCATTAAAAAATTATATCGACTACCTAGAGGCGTTAGTCGCAGAGCTCAGTATTTAACTAGCCAATTTAGAAAGTTTCAAAATGTTTTATTTACTCAATAACGGAGCACCTCGTTACAGTTGTTTTTGAAAAGTTTATAAAAGCAAAAATTTGTAACAATTTACCTAACACTAAATATTGCAAGCTTGGTTACTTCATGTTTGACTAATTTGCGAATAGACTATCGAACAGATAATAACAATAGACGACTTTCTTCCTGCACCGCATCAAAATCACATTAATCATCGTTCGGTATTACCACCCGCCGTCTGCTAATCTCTAGCAACTTGACAGTTGTTGTCCCCTCGTGTCAATGGGGCTGCGCACTACACCTCTAATTAATACCATAACTAGGCTCCCCGAGCAGGATCAAATTATTCAGATTGTAATTCCGGCGTGCCAATCAGGACGCAGGTAATCAACCTCTTGACCGCACCACAAGACCAAACTTGCTCGCGGATAATCTCAACTTGCCGAGCTTAATTAAATCAAAATAATTAAGAAACAAAAGGATACGATTAAAATGTTTTATTCGTTGATATTAACCAAATTATTAGAAAGATAATAAATGTGTGGATCTTAGAGTAGCGATTTAGTGTGTCCATTGTGTTTCCGAAAGTCGTCGTGAGATGGCGTGAGTGAATCGGTCGCTGCCGACCGAAAGATGTCGTCAGGCGGCTTGGCTTCGGGATCGACTGGCGTCATGGCGTACGCATCGTTGTCGCACTCGTTCGGCACTAACGTCCAGTCCAATCTGATTAATTGTCACACAAAAACATAAAATTGTTGAAATCAATTTGTTTTAATTGCAGACCAAGCGTGTTAGTTCAATGTGCAATGTGTAATGCGAATGCGTCAGCGGTTATTTTATGCGATGCGCCTGTTTGCAGCGACCTTCAATAGAAATTGCGTTATTAATTAACACGTGCACTCCGCCTGAGACTGGACGTTGTGAATCATGATTGCCGAGAGCGCTAATTAAAAGGGAAATGCAACGCGGCGCGCTTTCTTCGGCTAATTAATTACGCGCCGTTATCGTTCGACGCCATCTGTTGGCCGGCCCCCTGTAAATCACACTTTATCGGCCATTTTGGCGCTGCACGCCGCGCGTTGCATTTGTTTATCTTGTCCCCTCCCGTTTCGAGGTTATGTGCGCGGGGCCGGTGGGATTCGGTCTCGGTCTCCGGTGGTCGGCGAGTATGTCGAGCGCGTTAGGGGCGAGCGAACGTGCAAATTGCTTTCCGGTCGACTTGAAAATGCAATTTCCAACGGGGCGCCCGCTGCCCGGAAGGCACCGACGGGCATTGCCCACGATGGTGGAACGCGACTGCCGGCTGTTGATAACTATGCTAATGTTGCGCAAATCAATTCGAACTTTCGAGCAGCCCGCGGCCGCCGGCCTAAAGTTTAAGATAAATATTTGAAAGTCGCCGGCGGTTGCATGGCACACACGTTTCTAAGGCGTTATGACCAGTTTTACATGCATCGGAAGCAATTATCGAAAGTATTCCCAATATTGGCAGAGGTCGCGAGAGGTTTCCCAGCGCTGTGCGTCTTAATTGTGCATTTCCGGCAGCGTCCGCCGAGCGGCGCGCATTTATCACCGCTTGTGGTAATTGCGCCTGCAATCTAGGCCGCCCAAAGTACACACTCTCGTGAGCACCTCCGCGGCGGCAACATGTTTGTCATTAAATCACGCGCCTGTCCGCAACCGCAGTCATGGCGCTGGCGTCCGGGGATTCAACGCGTTTATTTCTCGTCGTCGACGGTCATTGATATAACCTCAAATCACAGCGCCGCCTGTTGCCAACATACCAATTTCGACTTTTGGGAAATTGGGATCGTTGACAACTAGACTGGTCCCTCCTGCGATTTTAGGCCGATTTTGAAATCATAGTTATGATTGATACCACCTAGTGCACTATTGTCTATTTTGGTGCGAAATTTAAATGTATAATTCCTTTAGTTTATATTTTTATTGATTTTTTTTTTATTACTATTTACTAATAATTGTGAAAACTGGGGAATATTCATATTTACAATAAAACCACCACGTTAATTTAAAATTTAAAGCTTGAAATGTATGTTTTATGGTACAATTTTAATTTTATGTTGATCTTAATCTCAGGTTTTCAGTATGATTGAAGATGTAGGATAAATTTGTTTATCAACCGTAGACGAAGAATTTTAAGAACATTCCTTCTTACTTCATTTTATGTTAAAACCAGTTGCGATTTTCCACATTTGGCATTGTATGTGACTTTTATTAATGTTGATATACACTTGTGCATCAAAAAAACTTTTTTTTTCATTTTAAATTTTCACTGCAAGTAGTACCTAAAATATATTTTTTCCACTACTACATTTTTTCACAGCGAGCAGTGAAAAAAGACCTTCACGCACTAGTTGCAAAAAATACTATTTCATGTCAGACAATCCTACCATTAAATGTATATATTTATATGTATAAACTGAAATCACTATAATTCAAGATAGGATTCCAAAATGAACAACAGCGTTCTATGTGGCGCTGGCATCAACCGGAACGATGAATGCCGAATCAGCCTAAAATGGCAGTAGTGTTTATATTAGTATGGTTGTCTATGATTGCGATTAATGAAGCGTTTAAATGTGATAACGTTTATTGACATAGCTTACAATCATAGGTTAGATTAGGTTAAGTTAGGTTAGGTTCTCTTCTAGCAAGCGTTACTTACTTTTCACCTCCGACTTGTAACACAGTAAACTAAAACACAACGAAACAAGCAGAATGTTGACGTGGTACGCACACGAAACAGAAACAAGTTCACTTACAATTAAATAACACTCAGCGACATGTTACTCTAATCATGTAATATTTATAGTAGGTAATTAAGTAACGATTTTACATAGAAATTGTACAGAAACACGGAAAACTATTGTAGTAAACAGTATCAGAAGCCAGAGAGTTGTATGGAGGCAGGAATTTTCGTTCTTACCGTATGCTTTCCGTGCGCGAGCGCGGCGACCATTCCTTGCTTCGACTACCCGATCGCAGGCGGCGCTGACCCAAGTCGCGATTGGTTCGCCACGTCTCCCAATGATGCTTGAGCGTGTTCTGCACCTCCGTGTTCAGGAAACAATAGAAAAGCGCCACCGTCAGGCCCTGGAACAATAACAGCAATAAATTATTGATGATATTAGTAGGTTTTTAGACCTGGTTGTAAATTTAAGGTTACGGTTTTGGCTTTACGCTTCGAAATGAGTAATGGCGCGAGCAGGTGCGCGTTAAAATGGAGGATAGTGGTGGTAATTTATCGCTCGGCGCAGACAACAATTAAATTGGCTCCTTGAACCTTCGGCGGGAATTTGCAAGAAAACGGCGAAAATGATTCGCTTTACAACTTAACATTTTCCTTTGACCTTTGATGTGTTTTTGTGAAATGTATTACCTTATGTGTAATATTGCTTTGCGTTACTTTATATTCGCACATATGTTTGTCATGTTCGACATCTTTGTCAACAGCTTTTCAACGTCCTTTATACCTGCGAGTTCTTTTCAATTTTCGCGTCGCGTGCGCGAAGCCATTCGCATTTTTATGCGGGGAAATGTGCGTTCGGACCCATATCTCAACGTCTCACTTGTAACCTTAACTTTGGCGAAGAATTCCAATATAAAATTCGACGAAAAACGTGTATCTCGAAGCCGTAACTCGAAACGATAATGTTGCAGATTTATTATGTTCGTGCAAGGGACGCGTCTCAAGTGATGTTTTATTAAATCTCCTTTGTTTGGATTAAAAGTGCTGCGACCGAGTGCAGGCCGTGGAAGTTTTTATTCGAATGGTTATTGACTGTGACTGCGAATATGGCCCTAGATTTTACGAGCGAGTATGGGTTGCAGAGGGAATAAAATCTCTCGGACTGATCAGGGATGATTTCTTCGCGGTGTAAAAATTGTCCGAAGAAAAGCTTGGTTATAACCGATAATCAAAACCCTATCATGACATATGAGTCGAGACTGTTCATTTTGTCGACCCACCAACATTATGTATAAACTAAAGGTTGGAAATTTAGTAACAAAATATGAATTGCATACTCATTCAT
>JARRAA010020333.1:0-11474 GCA_030557295.1 Ecitodaemon sp. MM-2014 | reverse complement strand
CAACGCGTGAAGTAACTCTCCCAAAACAACCGTTGCTCTTTTCACTATTGATTAAACGTTGTTAATCTTAAACCTCGTGCATTATTTTCAACCACTGCGCTCGCCCTGTTTAACAATATATGATATCAATTAAATTATCGACAGGTGTAGTCACATCGTCTAATTTATAGTATTTTTTTGCAATGTTCCTCGATAGTTAATGAAGAGATAAGGCATTTTAATCTTATTATATTCTTTCAACAACACTCATGTTATAGTGATAAACCACTTCACTTAATTGCCTTATTTGTTACAATCATTATCGTATACTTTAAACAATTTATGACGTTCTGGAAGCTATTATTTGCAATTCACTGCTGGTTATCAACACGTGCAAAACAATATTGGCAAAACAACCGTTATGTAATTAACGTGTTACTGTTTTGTTATGGCATAATTTTCAATAGACTGCCAAAACTTCATATATTTTTCCTCCGGTTGACATTGAATCGACAACTTCTCGTTAATATCCATACATTGTATCTTCTGTGAATCAACGCACGGCCATTTTGGTTCAAGTTGTGGATCGTTCATACTTTCCATATTTTGCTAAATTAGTTCACCACTGCAATTTCTTCCACACTCCTTACCTTAATTTGTGGAGTCAACAAAGCATGTGGAAATAGGTAGGATATATTTTCGGCGTGAGTAACATTTTCTTGTTTCTGTTGAAATATAATCCTACATCGATTCAACTCGGACTGAAGCGATAATCTATAAAAATAGATATTTTCAGATGAATAATTCAATGCCCTTTCAATGGCCGCATATATTCCATGTAAAAACATAGTATGTCAATTTAGCTTGCAGAAAATATGTTTGTTGTCTTTGCTTGGCTTTTCGTTTATATAGTAAAAATCAATTCTCCTTTTTACAATTTCTTTCGTTTTCTCAAATCCGCGAGGAACTCTAAAAGTTAGTGGAATATTGTCTTAAAAGTTTGTATATAATAAATCGGTTTGCATAAAATGTTTCATGCCTTCACAAATCAGGCCCTCTTCGGAATTGTATAGATGGTTACATGGACACCTTGTCCCATTTTTTACCAGTCTTTATTTGAGGGCGACAAATCCAGAATTGTTTGAATTTGAATACAAAATTTTGAAGTAGTTCTAACTGGAAATTTTGAATCTTCTTCATAGAAATCGACTCCGCAACTATTTCTTTATCTAAATATATTTTTTTTCCTAAAATGTTTCGAAAATTATTCGGGAAGCAATGGGTTTATAGGCACCCGATGCAACAAGCTGTAAAGGTTGGTAAGGCAGTTATGATTCAGGGTTATTTGAGTATCGAATATTTGAGAAATTCTCAAACTCCATAAAATATATACCTTACAACCGGAAATATACGAGTGTTTATTTACTATATACTACTATTTTTCAATGGATTCGTTTCGAACCGTCCGATTTCTTCTATGTAACCAGGCTCTTTATATCAGATATAAAGAGCCAATTACATCGTGTAACAATATTTAGACATGAAAATTGCAGTATTCTTTGCTTTTGCTTCAGCATTATGTATAGCCAAGAAATCAACTAAATTATTGACGATAGTTAATGCAATGATAAGGTATCTGTCTCTAACAGTCGAGAATCTGAACAAGAATCCCTAACAAGCCTGACTGGTATAATAATGGCGTTTTAATATTTTGTGGGTTGCAAATTCGGCTTTGAATAATTATCTCGATCCGTGTTACAAAGTCGCAAAACTTTGGTTCATTGGAGAAGTTCCCCATGTTATTCTATTCTATCAACTTACTGTAGGTAAGATCTCCTCATGTTACCTTGAAAAATTATTTCACTTAATCGCTTTATTTTTTACAATAATTATCGTGGACTTTAAAGAATTTATAACGATTTAGAAGCTATTTTTTGCATTTTACTGATATGCTATCAACACGTGCAAAACAACATTTGCAAATACATAACGCGTTACTATTTTTCCATGGCATAATTTTCAATAGACTGCCAAAACTTCATGTATTTTTCCTCCGGTTGACATTGAATCGACAATTTCTCATTAATGTCCATACATTGCATGTTCTCTTCATCAACGCATGGCCATTTTGGTTCAAGTTGAGGATCGTCCTGAACACCATTTGGATTTCCATATTTGGCGAAATTAGTCCACCACTTAGTTATGCGCTGAATGGCAATCTCTTCCACACTACCTGCCTTAATCTCTGGAGTCAACAAGGCATGGGGAAATAGATAGAATAAATCTTCAGCGTGGGTAACACCTACTTGCTTTTGTTGGAACATAACCCTACATCGGTTCAATTCAGATTGAAGCGATAATCTATACAAATAGATATTTTCAGACGAATGCTTCAATGCCCCTTCAATTGCCGCATAAATTCCGCGCACAAAGATAGTATGTGAAATTAGCTTGTAGAAAATATGTTTGTTGTCTTTGCTTGGCGTTTCGTTTCCGTAGTAAAAATCAATTATCCTTTTCACAATTTCTTTTGCTTTCTCAGACCCGCGAGGAACTCCATAAGTTACTGGAATACTGTCTTCGAAGTTTGTAAATAATAAATCGGTTTGCATGAGATGTTCCATGCCTTCATAAACCAGACCTTCTTCGGAATTATATCCATATATCATGGGCACCTTAGTGAAGGCACCCGATGCGACAAGATCTAAAGGATGGTGAGGCAAGAATGATTCTGGGTTACTTGAGTCCTCAACCACTGGTGCAATCAACCTGAGAATGCCCGGTTGGTAAATCTAATAAATAAAGAATAGTAATAACATTTTTGAATGAAAGCGAAATTCTCACGTCCGGCTTCGTGTTTTGCGCGGTGATCAGTTCTACCACTGGAACAGTCATCAAATAGGTCAAGGCTTCTGCTTCAGTCTGCACGTCTTTCTTCAAAAGCTTGCACAAAGCAATGCTATTAGGTTGCCCGTGAGACCAGGGACATAACGAGGTACCACTTTGCATAATTGCTTTGTGGAACAGGCCTTTTGATAATGGAGAAAGTAGATGCAAATGCACAGAAGCGCTCCCTGCGCTCTCGCCAAAAATTGTTATGTTATTTGCATCACCACCAAAGGCATGTATATTCTCTTTTACCCACTTAAGGGCTAAAACCTGATCTTTCATGCCAGCGTTGCCAGGAACTTGCAATGATTTGTCCGACACACATAGAAACCCTGAAAAATAATTTAAAGTAATGAGATTTATAATTTTAATTTATAATGTAATGAACATATTCTACTGTACCTAATGATCCGACGCGATAATTAAGGGATACAAGCACAATATCCCTTTCGATCAAAAACTCCGGCCCATATTGCTCACGTTTGCTAGAACCAAATATATATGCGCCACCATGGATATAAACCATAACTGCTTTGGGCTTAGCTTCTGTAACTGGCGGGGCAGGAGTATATACGTTCAGAAACAGGCAATCCTCAGAACCACCGATTTGTTGCAGGAAAACGTCGTTACTGTAACAGCTATCGCCTTCTACAGTTGCGTCGCGAATGCCTGGCCACGATTCGGCGGGTTGTGGGGCCTAAAGTAAATTTTAAGTACACCGTACATAACAAATATAAATTGCTATTGACGCATACAATGAACAAAAGTAAACATTACGTATTTACACATCGATTATTCGTTATTACCTTAAATCTCAAGTCCCCAACTGGAGGTTTTGCATACGGAATGCCAAGAAACGAGTTGAACTTAAATCCATTTTTAGTCTCTTCGACTTTCCCTTTCAACTGACCCTGCTTCACAGTAATCACTGGTGAGTTCGACATGCTGCTGTGCTGAATGTCAACTATATACTGCTGGGATTTTTGGCACGCAGTCGATTTATAATCATACAGCTGGAATTCAAGCATTCGGGTCAAGTACTACGTAATCGCTGCCACGATGATAACCATTTAAATGAAATTGATAACTGTTGAATAATGGTTGTAATGGTTTGATTATAACGTATCATTTTTGATTCATTAAAATGTTTATTTTTTTACAATAATATCATTATTTCAATTGAAATATCACCATCTCCATGAACTTCATATAACTTATTCCAAAATTTGAAAGATTTTTCATTAATCCTGCCAACATATAAACCGCTATTCCATATATTACATAATTATTTTTCTGAACTGTGATTGTCTTCCAATATTTGTGGGGTAGCTGTATTGTTTTGCAATCGACACTAGCATGTTTACTTCCCCGGTCATAGCGATGTCTTGTTTAAATAGACCTTTAACGTGCGAATTTGTTCCATTTATTTGTTTCACCTAAATTTAGAAAAGTTCAGACTTGCCCGTCGCCATGCACTGACAGCATCCGCACTCTCGCCCGTGATTGTGACTTCATCTCGGTCTCCACCGAATTATTTGATGTTGCTTTGAACTCATTTCAAGATGAGGACTTGATCTTTAAGCCCGTTATTGCCTATCATTTTGCTGTCTGCCGCGTCTTCGAAATTAACCGTGTTGTTGTAAAACCGTAGACACCCAAACGATAATTCCTTGTGACGTACCGTTCTTGGTTAGTACGAATATCAACAAATTAAGTAGTACTGTATTAACAAATTAATATACTTATCTATACCGATTTTGTAACTATGTTCAAGTACAATCATTCAGACCAATTTCTGCAGTTCTGCAGACACATGGCGGGTTTTGCGGTAGCGTCTAACGTGCCATTCCAAGGTTAAACATATTTGCTTTATAATCACTTCCTCCATCTTTGTTAAATAATCCTGAAGCGTAATTCAATTACGTGTGGTATACCGGTGAACGCATAAAATGATTCTATAAAGTTGTACCTTCTAAAACTCTATCTAAGATGGCAACTTGAACGTTTTCGCTATGATCGATAGTAATTAATCGTAACATGAAACTAATCATGACTAGTCGACTCATTTTGCTGTTCGCGGGAACGAGTGATTTAGAGCTCACTCTAATTGAAATTTATACGTGTTGTTTATTGCAACAGACGCTGATAAATTTACCTTTTCAAAAAGTTATCTTGTTTTTGTTTCAATCGAATATAAAGTTCCCCTACTTTAATACTAATGGCGTACTGAAGTCAGAAGGAACGGTTTAAACATTTAATAGTTTTAGTTCACAAAAATTAATAACTGCTTATGTGGCGTTTTAGTCTTTCGTGCGCGACTCCGATTTAGGGTTATTTTCTGTTTTCTGGCTTCTCTTGTTTTGATTTTCAATATTGTTTCCATGGTGTTTTGGTTCATATTTATTTGGTACAGAATATACAGAATATCTTAGATTCTCAGTTTAACTGGAAACGATACAAATTTCATCCAAATTTTTGGATGTTGCAATCGCTCAGCAAAAAAGCATGGTGAGTTAGAAGGAATGCTTTGCCACTTTTCTCTGTCCGTTATACTTATTGTAATAATATACAAGTAATTTAATCAATTGAGGCCATTTCCATGAACTTCGTATAATTTGTCCCAAAACTTAAACGACTTTTCTTGAATCTTGCCAAAAGATAGGCCTGCATTGGTAATATTAACATAACTATTTTTGGTCCCGGTGAATGCTTCCCAACATTTATGTGACTTCCCTTTAATGACAAAGTTAGTCCACAATTTAACCATAGTTCTCATCATTCTCTCCTCTAGAGAATTTTTGGTTGGGTTACCAGCGCATGCAAGCAAATATCCTAGTTCATCAGCATGGCAAGCACCATAGAATCCAGCAACTTCTGGCATCACCAGCTTCAAGAAATTTAAACCTGCGTCAACCGAGAATTCATAATAAAATACGTTCTCCTGTACTTTGGCATGCGCTCGCGCTGCACGATGGGCGTGATATTTAAACGAAACATCCGAGTAGAAATCAATTAGATTATCAGCAGGAGCAGTATCGTTGATTAGTTTATAAAATTGTTTGATTTTTTGCAATGCTTCTTGTTTGTGAGTGAAAAAATATGGAATATGGGTCTCCAAATACTTAATGTTATCCTGTTCTCCCAACATACTATAAGTAAGCAAACCTTCCCTATTCGTTGTACCGATTATAAGTGGCACTTTAGAGTACGATTCCGTTTTAATAATCCTTAAAGGATAATCAGAAATGAAACTGTTCAGTCCTGGTTTTTCAATGACCATGCAAGTCAAGCAAGGACCGTTCGCTTGAAGTTCGAACCATTTCAATTGTTTTGTTGCTGCGAATAAATCATTGTTCGACGCTTGCCTCAATCGACTCATCATCATTGATTTATCGGTGGTGTTCAAACCGAGGTACTCTGCGATTGGAGTTGCTGTGTCATTTTTTGCGAGTGCCATTAGCTGGTTAACTACCCCACTCATGATGATGGCTCGTTTAAAGAGACCTATTAAGTAAGTAATTGTTTGCATTACTCGCGACATCCAAATGAAGCTAAGTTACTACCTGTTGATAAGGGAGATAACACGTGACCATGCACTGCCACGCCACCAGCACTCTCGCCGGTGAGCGTGACTTGATCCGGGTCCCCACCGAAATATATAATGTTGCTCTGAACCCATTTCATGGCCAGTACTTGATCTTTGAATCCATTGTTGCCAATCATTTCGTTGTCTGCTGCATCATCGAAATTTACCGTGTTGATGAAACCATAGACACCCAAACGATAATTCATTGTGACGTACACGATGTCTTTGGTTATTACGAATGAAGGTTTGTATTGGTCACCAGCACCTTTTAAGAATTGTCCGCCATGAATGAAGATCATGACTGGTTTTAAGGCGTTGACATCAATCTATATATAAATCTACATCTAGTACTCATTTATAAATAAATCTATCGCGTCCTTACCGATTTCGTAAAGACGTTCAAATACAAGCAATCTTCTTGACCAATTTCTTCAGTGTCAAACGCGTTCGGTTGTCTACACATGGGGGTTGGTTTGGTGGCGTCCAAAGTCCCATTCCAAGGATCATTTATTTCTGGAAGCTCAAAAACAAACACTTCATAAAAGAACAAAATAAATTATTTAGCATTCCTTGGCGTACCTTGAAGCGTAATTCACCAATCGGTGGTTTGGCGTATGGAATACTGCCAAATGCATAAAATTCATCATCATCGTAATTTAATAAAGTGGTACCTTCCAAAACGCCATCAGGGATAGTCACTTGAACATTTTCGCAATAAATGGTTGTGGCAATAAACGCCAGCAACAAGAGACTATTATTGAATAGCCCGCTCATGTTGAAGTTTCAAAAATGAATGCTTTAGAGCAAGGTCTAATTGAAATTTATACATGCTGTTTATCGCAACTAATGCAAATATATTTAAATAAACAAACTTCAAAAAAGTTACTGCTATATTTTCTCGAACATCCAGAATTGAGTAGAATTTTTTTTATATATATAAAAACGCCAAAGGTGGCCTTTTCAACTATTCATTGATTGTAAACAACATAGAGCATCAATGCTCAATTTATCACCTAAACAAAATGTCCGATACATATAGTTTTCACCGAAATATTGTCGCTATATGATATTAAAATGAGAATCACCTCATTAGAAGTTATTGAGGCACCTCGGCACTAATGAGACACCCTGTATAATACATGTATAATTTTTGTTGATATTATTATTTCAAATGGAATATTTTTAGTCGCTAAATATATATTTTAATTTATAATTTTTGATAACCAGGAAACTTGTACCAAAATTAGCTGTAATTATATCCATTTGTATTTTTACTGTTGTAATAACTACTTATTATGTAATATTTGACGCTTTGCCGTCAAAAAATTTTTCGCACCTAGGTTTAGAAAATGTATAAGTTGCATTTTAAAAACAGCTTACATGTAACTTTATTTTGGCATTTGATTCAAAACCCATACTAACGACGTTTTGCTCAATCACCTTAATTTATATTTATTTATTTCTTTACAATCGTTTTTACAATTCATTTAGTTAAGGCCATTTCCATGAACTTCATACAATCCGTCCCAAAAAGCAAAAGATTTTTCATAAATCTTGCCAAAAGACGGGCCAGCATTTGTGATATTAGCATAATTATTGTTGTGGTCCGTGAACATTTTCCAACTTTCATCAGGTTCTCCAGTAATAACAAAGTTTGTCCATAATTCCACCATAGTTCTCATTACTTTCTCTTCTTCGGAATTTCTGGCTGGAGTGCCAGCGCATGCAAACAAATATCCTAGTTCATCAGCATGACAAGAGCCATAGAATCCATTAATTCCTGGTATCGTGTTCTTCAAGAAATTTAAGCCAGCATCAACAGAAAATTCATAATAAAATACGTTGTCCTGGACTTTTGCATGTGCTAGCGCTGCACGATGAGCATTGTATTTAAACCAAGCATCTGTGTAGAAATCTATTACATTATTAGCAGGAGCTGTACCATTGGTTAATTTATAAAAATGTTTAATTTTTTTCAACGCCCCTGCTTTGTTGGTGAAAAAGTAGGGAATATGTGTCTTTAAATGCTTAATGTTGTCTTGTTCCTCCAACATGCTGTATATAAGTAAGCCTTCTCTATTTGTTGTACCGATTATAAGTGGAACTTTTGAGTAAGACTGACTTTTAATAATGCTTAATGGATAATCGGAAATGAAACTGTTCGGACCTGGTTTTTCAATAACCATGCAAGTTGAGCAAGGAGTGTATAGTTGAATTTGGAACCATTTTAAATGTTTTGTTGCTCTAAATAAATCATCATTCGACGCTTCTCTCAACTGACTCATCATAGTCGATAAATCGCTGGTATTCAAGCCCAAATACTTTGCGATTGGAGTAGCTGTATCATTCTTGGTGAGCACCATTGGCATGTTTACTGTGCCGCTCATGGCGATTGCTCTTTTAAACAGACCTACAAATTACGTGATAACTGCGTCTTTGCGATATTTAAATACTTATTGTTACTACCAACTGATAAAGGAGATAACACGTGACCATGGACTGACATACCGCCAGCACTCTCGCCCGTGATTGTGACTTGATGCGGGTCTCCTCCGAAATGCTTGATGTTTCTCCGAACCCACTTCATAGCTAAGACTTGATCTTTAAATCCGTTATTACCTATCATTTCATTGTCTGCGGCATAATCGAAATTAATCGTGTTGATGAAGCCATAGACACTCAAGCGATAATTAATTGTGACGTAGACGATGTCCTTTGTAAGTACGAATGTAGGCCCGTACTGATCACCTGCACCTTGTAAAAATTTTCCACCATGAATGTATATCATGACTGGTTTTAAGGCATTGATATCAACCTGCGATTACATAAATAGTTACTACTCATTTATATATTAATGTATCGTGTCCCTACCGATTTTGTAAATACGTTCAAGTACAAGCAATCTTCTTGCCCAATTTCTGCAGTTTCTAGCGCATTAGGTTGTCTACACATGGGAGTTGGTTGAGTAGCGTCCAGGGTTCCATTCCAAGAATCATTTTCTTCTGGAAGCTAAAATAGAAGTATCTTACTTAACAAACTGAAACACTTAATTTTGGTTAATTTACCTTAAAGCGTAATTTACCAACTGGCGGTTTGGCGTATGGAATACTGTTGAACGCAAAAAATTCACCACCATCATAGTTCAATAAAGTTGTACCTTCTAAAACTCCATTTGGTATGGTAACTTGAATTTTATCGCTACGGGCTATGTTAATGCAGAGCAAGGAGAAACAAATTTTGAATAGTCCTACCATATTGTCGCCTCGTGAGCTACTGATTTAGAGGTCAGGCTGATTGTGATATTTATACATGTTGTTCGTCGCAGTAAATGGCAATATTAAAGTAAACCAACTTTATATCGGTTTTTTCGGATCCGGTCGAAAATTTGAAAAAGATAACGAAATTCCATAAAAGTTCGGATATCGTATGGTGAATACTGTATTGGGTAACAACCTATAATAATGGACCAAAAATGCTTGTATAATATATATAATCTGGATCTTGCAATTGTTACAATCAGTATCACAATGGAAATGTAGATTTATCAATATGATTAATATAATAAATGCAAAATACATATTTGAGAATGACATATTTGCATTTCAGCATAATGGAAATGGTGCTAAATTTAAATTCTCGTTTCGCAGTTTATGATATGATATATATATGATAAAGAAATGAAGATCTTTATCATATTTATCGAATGACAGTATTACGGTTTAAAATATTTTGCACGATTGTTGCTATATTAGGGTAGTTGGGGGGTAGTCGAACAGCAACTTGTCGTGGTTTACTCAAGACTAAAGATATATTTTCCATTTAAAAAAGCGGAAACTACAACGAGATCGAACCGACGAAACGTGGGACGACAGACCAGGACAGACCAGACAGAATTTGTCTTCTTCAAAAAATGGGAAAGATATACAAAATGGAAGAAACTACTCTTGCAGGAATGTACAGCAGGTAGTATATATAGGCGAGCGTATGCTGTGTTTCTTCGTCGGGTTGTGCCGCGTGCTCATCCCTTCCACAACCCTCCTCCTGCCTGCAGGTATAAAGGCAGGTAATAACGTAATCAATGAGGTTTATCCGAGGTTCGATTATTGCTAGTTGAGGATTTTAAGGGTGGTCCACAGTTCGTGTTTCGTTCTCGTCGTGTCAACATCTGTAGGGGTCGGAGTACTCTGAATTACTCTGTCGCGTTTATAAAGGTAAAGAATTGTTCTCCCCAACCATAAACAATTATGTCCCAGTGTATTAAAGTGATGATAAACACAAAAAGGTTTCTCCCCAACTATAATATTTTGTTGCATTGATAATTAAATCGAGGTCTTGAACAAATCATGCCCGTTCCCTGATGGGAACTTAAACAAATCATGCCCCAGCCAGTGTTGTGACCATCCAGCCCCCATTAACCCCCGTTCCCTAATGGGAACTTAAACAAATCATGCTCCATCCACTGTTGTGGTCATCTAGCTCCAATTAACGGCGTCTAATATGTCCCAGTGTGGTACAGTGAGATAAACACAGAAAGGTTTCTCCCCAACTATAATATTTTGTTGAATTGACATTAAATCGAGGTATATTCCCTGATGGGAACTTAAACAAATCATGCCCCGGCCACACTGTTGTCGTCATCTAAACCCCATTAGACCCCGTTCCCTGATTGGAACTTGAACAATTCATGCCCCAGCCACTGTTGTGACTATCTAGCCCCCATTAGTCCCCATTCCCTGGTGGGATGTCGACTACCCGCCGACAGTTGCTATTAAGCTGTCGAGAAGTACGAATAGTTGGGCACGGCGCATACGCTACCCCCAGCCCCACGACCTCCACCTGCCTACAGGTATAAAGGCAGGAGTTCTGCCAACCCGTCGATACCTGAACTCCAGGATAACAACATGGTTATCGTAAACGAGCCATGCCCAGTCAGTGTTGTGGCCCTAGTAGATACCTAGTTCCTAGGTTTCTGCGTGAACGTATAGTGGGAGCAGATACCCCCCGAGCTCCGGCTTACGAC
>JARRAA010020326.1:0-16852 GCA_030557295.1 Ecitodaemon sp. MM-2014 | reverse complement strand
CGATTTGTCGTGTTTCGCGCATTGTGTTTTCGTGCGCGGCGCGGTCTCGGGCGAAATAATTTGAAAACAATGTAGCGTATAATTCAAATCGTTATCGCGGCGGCGACCGTAAATTCGGCGATGATTTAGAGCTAATGCATTCCGCAGGAGCGCTGCGCCCTCGGTTCGTGCGCACGACGTCGCCTTTCCTTTCTTGCCGCGCGCTTGTTGATACAATATATTTGCGCCGAATGTGAAATTCACAATTTTACATTTCACCTCATCCGCCCCGGACCTAAAAAAAAACAACAACGCGAAATTTATTGCGCGCCGGCGCACCGAGCTGCTGGCTGCTGGCGGACATTAAAAACGTTGCGGGAAGTGGAGGTTCGTGATTAATGTCGCGAATCATTCGAAGCGATCGCACGTTTTATTGCCCTAGGACGCGCGCTCGACGTCGAAAATTTAGCATACAATCGGTGCCTCTCGGCGCAATCGATTACGGCGATAACTTTTTCGCCATTATGCAATACTTTATGCCGAGTGCATCGCGCGGCATCGCGACGCGTTATTGTCCCTTCGTGCGCGCGCGCGCGACATAAGTGCATCTGATATTGTTATAAATATGCGCGTACGAAACGCTAAATACACGCTCGATTAACCACCGCAAACATGTGAATACTAAGCGCGTATCGGCCCGGCATCGAATATATCATCGTAGGTGAGCGCATGCATGAAACACATAAACCTTTCGCGCGCAAAGGTTGCAAAAAAAAAGGGGGCATTAAAGCTTTCCGGCGCGCCGCTTATTCCGTTTTCATTCCGCGTTGTTGATTTATCGCCGAAAAGATGCGCCCATGCCAACATGCGCCCAACCCTTTCGCACAACCTTTCACACGCGACACAAACAAACTCCGCAATTCGCGCGCACTCTGTATGCATCCGGAGCCCTTCGTCGAATATATCTTCTTGGATTAAAGGCCTCGGGCACGACGTGTACGAAGAATTAAAGTCATTTTTATCTATCAGCTTTCGCGTGTTCCGAGCCGCTACCTGCATGAAGGGTTAAATGGGTTAAATCGTTTTAATAAGGGGTGCCCCTCGAACGCTCCCGGCCGGATTGTCTGCCGGGCGCATCCCGGTGCGACGCTAGAGTTACAGGTATGCGGAAAACAAGCGTGTAGTTGATTTTTTACTACCCGCCGATGAATAGACGGCGACGGTTTTGTTCGAGGGTGAAATGTGAAAAACGTTGAAGAGCGCCACTCCACGCCGGAGAATCCGTAACACGCAGGTAGCGTGTAGCTACACGTGTTACGCTTTTCGTCGTCGAGTATTTCCGATTTCCAATCGCGCACAATAACGCGGTAACAGGTTAATGCGCGCAAAATATCTCAAATATTCGCGCCGGCTGTATATTAAATTTATCGTGCGCGCGGGTCGCGACCCTCGGGGTTTTATTGGCCCTTATATCCTCGTCCGCACATATGCAATCGTCGACGGCGGAATATTTGAATATACGTCGTCGTCTTCCGACTTGAGGCCAACTATCCTTCCGCACGACGGCGCGTTATTCGCGTCTCGCCCTCCCGGAGACCCTTTATGCGTTCATATCCGTTAGGTCGGGCCATATCGTCCTATATCGTCCTAGGAATGCTAGGCGTATTAGGTTTTACTACCGCCGATGTTTTTCTTTCTCCGAAGGACTTCAGCCGAGTTTTCCAGAAAACGAATATTCCAGCAAACTCGCGCGAAATTTTGATTTCGATTCGCGCCCGCAGCGCCCACTTATATTTACAGAGATGCGCCGTGCTCGGGGTCTCTAACAAGCCGCCACCGTCGCCAGAGTCGAGTCACGTCCGTTCATGTCGCTCTTGAGTGATGCTCCTTGGTCCTTGGCTGGCGCACGTCGCAGATTGGGATTGTTGAAACTCGTCGGGTTGCAATTTCGTTTGACACGTCTTTATTATCAACACCTACGCCCTTCGCGCACCTCACACCTTGCTAGCGCTTGGGGAGGGAGCGTTTCTGGAGCGTTCCGGATGATGCGGCGAATGGCAAATGTCAGAGGTCGAGTGTGTGCGGAACGTGACGAGAATCCGTAAGGAATGTGGGTGCTCTTAATTCGCGAGCGGCGCGAAATCAAAGCGAGGAAACATTGGAAGAAACAAGGCGGAAGGGAGGGAGCGCGAGCGTCGGAGACAACTGTTGATTTTGTCGGGGCGAAGCTCATTACGCACTCCGGCGACGAGGGTATAAACGTCGCGCGCTTTAAATTCGCGCCGCGACCTATCCCAAAACGGGGCACATTAGCTTAATGCGAGCGCGCCGCTTTGGCATCGGGCGTCTTCGGCGATTTTCCCTCGTCGTCTCATTTCGCGCTCGCGCGCGCCCCTCGCCGAGACGCGGCGGCGGCGAAACGAGCGCCTCGAGTTAATAACGTCACACGGCGCGCGCGCTGAGAGAAAAACCGCAGGAGTAAAGAGCAAATATTTGCCCCTTCGGCGCGATCGTCATATGTTGTGAAATGCGCGCCGTGCGCGAATATAAATTACGCGCGAAAGGAGCGAGCGATGTTTGCGACATCGCGGGCGCGGGTTAGCGAAACGTCGGCGGCGTTCGCGTGCTCGAATTGGAAACTAAATTTTACACAATTTTCGCATTTCGTCCCCGGCTGCAATATTCGCGCATATTCTTATCTCATATAAAAGGCGCAATGAAATAAAAATATTTCAAATACGCGCGCGCGCGCGCCGGGCGGCATCGGGTGAGCGCGGGCGGCGGCGCAGAGGGTCGGATATCTCCTCGGTTGGTTGGCTGGCTGGCATGCGAATGTCGCGAGATGAAATTGCAAAGAGTGGCAGCCGCCACCGTTTCCCCGGCGCCGCCCGCCCGCCCGCCGCCGTCGGCATGATGTATTGGCAGGATGAAACGAGATAGAATTTTCTCTTCGTTTTTGCCGTCGCTTTCCCGGCGACTCTCTCTCCCCGCGACGGCGAAATTGAATTTAAATTCATGAAAACTGGAAGTTGCCAAGTCGGCGCGGCGCGCGCGCGACTTTACAACCGCGCGCGCGTTTCGTGGAGTTCGCCCAATTCGCCTCCCCCGCGAAACTACTGTATGCAGATGCGCACGCAGGCACGCGAGGATTTCGCTCGTCGGGGCGGCGGAAGACGACGCGAGCGCGAAATCCCACCTTCGCCGGCGACGCGGAATTAGGTTACGATCGGATGACTTATTTCGAGAGCGTGTCGGCAAATGGACTCGATCCTTACACATTCCCTTTGATCCCGAACAACTCTCGGTCGCAATCAATCGAACGGCGACGGAGAGCGCCGCGCGCGGCGCGCGCCATTGTCTTCCACGATGAGGCGCTGAAAAATTCGCCGAATTGGATCTCGCATGGCGCGCACGTAGCGCGCGCCCGCCCGCCCCCGACAGATCGAATCGAATTGCGTCGGAGAGCAAAGAGTAAATACACGTCGCGCGCACGTACGTGCGCAAATGGCGCGACTGCGAGGCGATGCATTTCCGGCGCGACGTTCGCTCCTGCATCGACAATAACCGCGCTCGCATGCGAATGACAGACGGTCTTGGAGTACCTGCGCGCGACGACGAGGACGAAGACGGCTTCAATTCGGCGCGCCGAGTTAGCAACAAGCGAAGAAAAAAAAACGCGCGCCGCCGAACATTTTTCAGTGCGTCTCGGGCTTTCCGCTCCTAAAATATGTATGACCTAGGTGGCGTGTTCCTGCGCGGCTTTGGGGAAGGAGATGATATCGAACTTCCATTTTCGTGCGGGCTGCGCGACGTCGCCGACGCGGAACTAGGGTGGGCACGAAGTAACACACATGGCGGCGCGGCGGCGGCGCGCCCGAAAGAGAGTTAGGATGGTGGATACGGACGCGCGCGCGGATGCCGCGGCGGCGGCGGCGGCTCGTGCGATAGGATACAAAATGAAATTCCCCTTGTGCGCCGCGGCGATATTCTTCGGGGCCCGCTCGTATTCGTGCATGTGTATAACACGCAGCGCGCGCGCGACGCGAAATTGAAGTCCTGCGGGGGTTGCCCGTGCCGTTCCCGTCGCCCCATGGACTAGCGAGCGTTTTATCTCATCGAAGAAGATGCGAAAATATTTTGCGTCCGAAAATAAGAACGCATCCACGATCGAAATGTCCGCGAAGGAAATTCGCATTCTTCCGGTGGCTCCGTCTAACTATTACTTTCGAGGAGCGTGCGGAAGACGGAAACAAATTTATAATAGTCTGGGCGCGGGATGAGCCTCGACGAGCTTCAATTTTTCATCTATAACGCACGCCACGCATGACGTGCGCGCACAAAACATCTTCAACCCCGTCGCTCTCTCTCTCCCGCTCGCTCGCCGCGTCCGTCCGACATCGAGAACGTTGCGGAATCTTCGAAACTCGCGAACGCGCGCCCGAGACGTAGATGCGCAGTATATCACGTTATGATTTATGCGACTTTTTCTTTTATCAGCTCGCAGCGTTTTCTTTATTCATTTCTCATCCAGGTTGCGTTCATAAATAACGCGTCGTCGAATATTGTTTCGCCGGCGCCGCATCGATGGCTCCGAGTGATTAATTCGCGCTCGCCGCGCGCCGCCGACGCACCCGACACACATCGGCTAGATTCTCGCGCTGGAAAATCGTCGCAGAGACGAAATGGCCAGAGGGTGGTTTCGGATGCTCGCGTATTCCAACGCCCGCCGAGGGGCTGTTTGGCGCCCCCATCGATAAACGTCGTCTGGGGGAGAGCGCGCGTAGCGTAGGCGATCGAACGCGAGAGCCAATCGTCGATATACGGCGCCCAATTTTAGTAATAGGATGTCTGCCGCGGAAAATGACGTATTGTGCAATGACCTCGTCGCGCCCACCCCCCTGCGCGGCGCGAGGGACGCCATTCGAACGTGCGTAATGCGATAGACTTCGGCGGCAGTCGTGACCGGACAGGGACAACATGGCCACCAAATCCTGCCCGAAAAGTGCGAACCCAGGCGCCGCACAAATGACGATTTCATCTAATTTGGCAGGCGTTTAAATTGGCAGCAACAAGTGTTTGCCCGCTCTTAAGTCTTCGTCGGAGGCGGCGCCGACGACAGCGACGATGTAACATTATGAGCGCGTCTAAGTGCCGCCGAAAAAAAAGGCAAGGAAAAATGAGCGGAAACGAGGGAAACGCCAAGGGTGAAATAAATGAGTGCAAATTGTTCAATTTGCCAGATTAAGTCTTTCGAGGTTAAACAACTTTATTATTCGCAAACGAAACACACATTATGTAGGCGGCCACTGTGAAACATATATTTTCGAGTATTTTACGGCGAAAGAAGGATTCTTCTCGAGAGGGAAGAATTTAAGACGCTCTAAATGCAAACTTTTGCCGACGCGCGTAAAACCTGAATTTCGGAGATACCGAAAAGCGTATAATATCGCACAGCGTCGCCGAGCCGCCCCCGAAATGATATGGCCGCCCCGATCGGAAGATGGATTGCCTCAACTATCGCGGCGCGGCCGCATAATAAAAATATCTACGCACCCGCACTCATCCCTTTCATCCCTCCGCGCTCGCATAAAATATAAAAATGATGCGTTCAGCTCCTCGGCGCTATCAACTCCGCATATATGCGGGGACGTAAAGTGGGATGATGTTTAGGTTTAGACCCTTCGGGGAAAGCGTCTCCCGTCGCGGGGGTGGCGACGGAAGAGAGAAAAAAAAAACGCGCGCGCGCGCGCGCGCTCCAATCATTTCTCAAATTTTACTCTTCGGCGAGTGACGCGATCAATGATCAATGATCAATGATCGCCGGCGCGTGAAATGTCAGCGGCAAATATTAATATAATGCGAAGAAATAAAAAGTTATATTTCTCTGGAGGTGCGTGGGCGACGGCGCCGGGAGAGGCAGAGGCGCCTCGCGATCATCCCTCGCCGCAAAGCAACGCCGCGCCGCCGCCCGGATGGAATATCATTCGTTATGCGCTCTTCGCTCGCGTCGCACGCTTCCTCGCGTTCACACATCGCGGGCGGCGGCGGCGGCGGCGGCGACGTCTTGTATTACGCGAGATGATGAAAACGTAATCCTCTCCGGATTATTGTTGTGTGCACACGCATGGCGAGGCTCGAGCGCGACGAAACGACGCCGCCGTCGCCGCCCGAAAGAGTAAAACGAGACAATGGGAATATGAACTTTTCATAATAATATCGAGGGCCCGGCGACGGCGGCGGCGGGAGCGTTTACGACGCATTCACGCATTCGTCTATTAAAAACGCAAACACCCCCACATCAAACGACGCGACGCGACGGGGAAAACAAACAAAAATTGAAATTTTTACGAGTGCGAATGGAGCTTATTGCATATTGCATGCGAGAGGCGGCAAAGATTATGCTCTCTGGATGCAAATCCCTTTTCCTCGGCGAGTTATTACCTCTCCTTATCGCTGCTTTATTATAATATGCAAATTTTCAATTTATCAAAATTGCCGCTCTTTGTCCGCGCGCGAAACAAGAAACGCAAAAGGGTTGCGCGAGTCGGAAAACATTTTTTCGCGGTGAAGAGGGAATTTTTAGTTTTGAATAAAAATTTCGCCGAAGAAGCAACTCGAGCGGAGCTGCTCCGCCGTCTCGTTTTTCATCGTCATGCTTTATTCATTTCGCGCAGCCAAAGGAAATGGATTTTCGCTCAAAAAGTGCGCCGCATTTCCGCAACATCCCCGATACATCCACGCACGCGCCTCTCGCCGGAATAATTCCGAGCGTCTCGAATCCGAAGGTGGCGCGAAGGTGGGCGGCGGAAGAATGTCGCGCGAGAAACGTGTACAAAATGTTTGCTCGATATCGGCGGCGCTGGTGTTTGGTTATGACAGGCGCTTAGTGTCATCCGCTGATATCCTCGCGCGTCATCCTGGCGCGCGTGCGTCGTCCGCCTGCTCGGGCGTAATCTCTGATACCGCGCGGCGAAGATCGCGGATAATAAATCATGAGCACCCGGCTGCTTCCTGCTCGCTCTCTCTCTCTCGGCGAGCTATCACAACTTTTAGAATCCCGCCCCGCCGCCCCCCGCAGGACGTCATCTATCAACCCGCCCATCCGCGACGTGTGTGTACGCCGCCGCACACATCACCTTCGAGTGTTGCGCCCGACGCGAACGCGCTGGACCAATCAATAACGCGACGAATCTTGTTTGCATAACCTCGCATAACCTAGAAGGCCGTTCGAAAACAAGGCGCGCGCGAAATAAATTCGCGCCGACGAGACGCGATCGGGTCGACAGGTCGACGCTTCATTTGCATCCGGCGAAGAGAGTCGCGGAGAGTCAATTGACTCGACGCCGCCGCCGCGTCTTGTTAGGCACGCGCGAGCGGGCGCCGCGCGCCGCCGCCGGCGACGTATTTATAACCGTCCGACTTTCTATCTCATCTATTCCGCCTAAGCGCGGGCCTTAACGCGATCACGTATCGCCCGAATAAGAACTGTCGAATCGGATCGCGAGCAAATAAGACGTCGGCTTTATCGCCCGCCTCGATTCGACATCGGCGAAATCAAATTCGCCGCGCGAAACAATTGCCGCCACACCTTGTAGAGCGTCGTCGCGCTTAGCGTCGGGCGGGCGCAGTTCACGACGCCCAGCACAGGATGTTCAGTAAACAAGCTTAAGTTATTCCGCATCATGATCTGGGTGTTTCGCGCGCGCGTAAAATTTACGGGTCCTTATGCTGCCGCGTCGAAATAAATAGGAGATAGAGGCGGCGCGCGCGGAGGAGCAAGTTTTCATCGTCGCGGCGCCGTTATCTTTACGGATGTCGTCCGGGGGCGGGCGGGCGCGCGCCTGAGCGCGCGCGGATAAAACTCGGAAAAATGAACGACGAATTGCGGATCGTCACTCATGCGCGCATCCGCGAGCAACGCGCGATACGCGAGGACGTGCGCGGCCCTTACGGTTACGGCCCTATGGCGTCGCGCGCGCGCGAACGTTCCGTGCGCTCGTCATTCGTACGCGTCGCATAAAAATCGTAAAAATATCGAGCGTCTTGCGCTCGTTTATTTCGCGCGAACTTAACTAGCAATCGCTGCGCGCGTCGCGTCCCGACCGCGAAAAGGGCATATCATTAGGCGGAGGGCGCGCTGTTATTGTCGACGTCGCCGCGAGACGTAATAATAATGTCGAAAACTAACATAACAATAACATTTTGCGCTCATTTCGCCGCGCGGCGAACGCGAGCGCTCGCTACCCGCTGGAGGGTAGTTTCCGCGAAATCGAGCGGCGGAAAACGCGCGGAATAGATGTACGCTTTCTTTCGCCCTGCGCGCGGACACACTGTGTGCGCGGCACCGAAATGCGTGGAAACGCGAGGGAATAACAAACGGAGCGGTTCGTTTGGATAACAAACGTAACTTGCGCATATTTGTTGCTCGTCGCTCGCCGTCCAAATCCTCTCCATTAGCGTGCGCCCGACATGGCGCAAGAAAATAACTATCGCCGGCGGTTGCGCGACGGCGGCGGAGGCGCTTCGTACATTCATGCGAGTATTTACGCGCCGACTTATTGGGTATCACGCATGCGAGCAAAATAAAAAGGATTCCGCTCCGAGGACTTTGCGATACACGCACACAATGGAGAGTTTTCGACGGAGGGATGAAAGCCGAGCCGAGGCTCTCGCTCCGCAGGAAATAAGGTTGTTGCGCGTAATGGGGTGGCGATCCGGGCCGGGGTTGTCTTTTGATGATGCCAATAAACCTTTGTCGCAGGAAAGAAAATGCCGAAATGGCGAAATATTCGAAACTTCATTTTTCGCGCAGAACAGACAGACGCAACCACAATCGCGGAATCATTAGTTGCGCGCGCGGGGTTCGCGAAGGGGTCGAAGATTGATCGAACGCGTCGCGATGAAGTCGCATGCGGGGTGGGCACAATGGCAATAGTTTGTCGGCGAAACGCGACGCGCGCAAAATCCACGAGTTGATTTTCCTCGCGCGCGCAGCGAAGGAGCCGGGAGGGAAGCGAGACGAGGGGTCGTGTTTGCGCGGAGGCGCAAGGTGGCGCGCGCCGGAGACGAGCGCGGGATCAACCCTCCAGGACCCTTCGTCGTTCGCCCGCGCGGAATTGCAAATCGAAAATGTATTTTTATACATTTTCGGGATGGATGTCTCGCGTGCGCGTGCATGTGACGCGTGTGAATCAATATCCTCGGCGCGCTACAAATTGTCAATGCTCGTGCGAGCATCCAATTTCGGCGCGACGCGTCCTTGCGCCAACCTTCCCGACCGAATCTCGGCTAGAGCGAGACGCTCGCGACGGCATTTTCGAATTCCTCTAATCGCCCGACGACGTCTCGCATGTCCGGATGCAGTTTGAGCCGAACAATAACTTTAAAACTTTGGCTTTTCGCAAACGGGAAAAGGAAACGGCGCGGAGCGAAAATGCGGGCCGCGCGAGGACTCCCGCATGCGATTTCGGCATTCATCACATTTTCGCGGCATCGGCATGAATAAATAAGCGCGCGATAATTCACGCGAACGCGGACGATTCCGTGCGCAGGCGAAATGCGCTTCCGGAGGAAAGCGCGCACGAAAGAAAGAATTTTACGGCGCGCGCAGACAACGTCCGACATTGTTCCCCGCCGCCGCGGGCAACGAACCCATCGATGCGGGCAATGATTGACAAGAAAATTAATCGATTACGAAATTATTGGTAAATAATAAACGCGCGGGCGCTTTCAATATGGCGGTCACTCTGCGGTGGCGTGCAGACGCTCGCGCGCCGAACGCGGGCAGGGTATAATACGAGATAATTGAAGCGTGCCTCGCGACTTTTAAGAAAACCGCAAGATACAGCGCGTTTTCAATATTCATGGCGTCGAAATTCGTCGGAGTGTATTTTCAACGTTAGCGCCATCTATTGCACGGCATATAATATTCTGCAATTATTAATAATCGCCCACCTACCAGAGATTCTAAAAGGGTGAGTTTCTTCCTTTCTTTATACTAATTTATACCAGACACAGCGCGTTTTAATAGATTCATAACGTTGAAATTTATTATCGAAACTCGCGCCATCTATGGCCAATAATTCAATCCAGTTTCTTCCCGAATTTTCTCATCTCTATTCAGAATGACGACGAATGTGAACGATCATACAAAAATTGCTTCACTGGATCCTCCCATCTCCATTTATTGTAGAAAAAAGAAAGATATGGGCGATGGAACGCTCACTGCTTATTACTCAACCCAATATTTTCGAAGCTCGCGCCATCTATGGGCATGTAATTGTATGGTACATAATAAATAACTAATAATAGTACCAGAGATTCTAAAAGGCTCGACTTCATTCATTCCTAATATTAATTTCCACCAGGCACGGCACGTTTTAAAAGATTCATGGAGTCGAAATTGTTAGAAATTAATTTTCAAAACTCGCGCCATTTTCCGGGTATGTTATTGCACTGTGTATAATAACACGCATTTATAAATAACCAATAAACGTTCCGGAGCTTGCAAAAAGGGCTCGACTTCGTGCTTCCTTCGTTCTCATTCCGCTTCATTGAAAAGCGCCCGTCGCCGTAATTACTCATTTCCTTCGGCTCTCGACGGCGGTAATAACTCTATAGCTAACAGCTCCTCTTCGCGGCGTAATTGCTTAATTGATTTTCTTGCCGCGCAAGATACAAACACGAAAAGTTCACCGTTTCGATAAATAATTCCGATCGCGACGAATCGCGGCGAATCTCCCGATCGCGCCTGGGGCGCGCCGCGCACCCCTGCTCGGGGGAGGCGTTCGGTCATGATTGGGCGAAACTACCGAGGATATATCGGACACGTCCGTCAAGTTTCGATACAAGTGACAACGCCACCCTCTCGCACGCATCCCTCGCGCGCTGGGGTGTGTCACGCGCACGAGAGAAGAGCGTCGTAAAATGAATTTATTATTGAGTCTAGTCTGGATCCGGGGTAGTTTTATAGACTTTGCAGGAAATTGAGAAATTTCTAGTGAAAAATGATGCATGTACAACAGCTCGCCAGCAACAAATCCAACCCTCAATTAGGTGGCGATGTTAAGTATCTGTGGCGATGTTTTATTAATCCGCTTGCGTAAAAGGGCGCGGGACACGGGGACAATTGTAAATAACTAACTACCAGTGCTATGGAATCGAGGAACTGGAAGAGACCGCTCATTAAGTGCCCGGCGGCGAGTATTCGGTAATGACCGGGCGAAGGTAATGGCGAGGTGGACGACGCACCGAAATCACTTGAAAAATGTGTGCGCTGCATTCGGGCGCATTAATTAATTATTCATTCCCGTGGGACTCGCCTCACGTGGCGCGATCGTCGAAAAAAGAAGAGAAACCGACGGAAAAGCGTCAACAATGTCCTCCCACACGTCGCGCGCATTGAAATTAGCCGCGCGTTTTGATGTCGATGCGTTGTGGGCGCGGATAATTGCACTTTTATCAAGCAAACAATGAAAAATTGAATAATCCCAAACCGAAATTTATGTTCGCACTTAAATCATTATCACCGCTCCTCTTCGCCCAATCAATCGCTTCCTTTCGCGTCGACATAATGCGCGCCTATTGTGATTAAAGTCGTCCGCATAATTCATCGATTATCCCACCATTCAGTGCCCAACAAGCTATGCAAATTCGCAGAGATGCGAATCTTTTATTCGCGCGCAGTCGAAAATCAAAAAATTGGAAATTTATTGCTCGCGCAGGGGTCGGGATTCAACCCTTTGCGGCCCGACAAACGATAGGTAGAAATGCTGCGCAGATTTCGCGTTGTTGCAAAGGATAAAAATCATTTCGGCGAAAATTGCGCGCGAAGTGATTAAACGACGGAAGCTCACGTGCGCGGCGAAGGGCCCCGAGACGAAATGGAATCCGCGTGACGCGGCTTGTTAAGAAGCCACCCTGGATGGTGTCGAATCGGAATTGAATGCGCGATAATACGATTTTAATATTTCGCGAATTTCATACGCCGCGCGGCGACGCTTTGCGTCTCCCGAAAGATTGTAATAAATTTTATTCGCCGCGCAATAACTCAAAAGGGATGAGACCAGGGAACGAGGCCGAGACCGAGAGGAGCGAGAGGAAACACCCGTCGAGCCGTGGATGCCTCGATGTGCAATTTTAATGTGCGAAAATCGCTTTGTCTGACGCTCGTTTTTTTTTCCAACAAATTAATTCATCGACACATGTGTAGCAAAAGTATAAATTGTTATTATTAGCGGCGGCCCGAGCGGCGCAAACAGCGATTAAGCGAGTAATTAAGGCGTCGCCTAATTAAATGACGTCCGGCCGCCATCGACGCGAAAACAACCGCAACAAGATGGCCGACGCGACCAATACTCTTAAACCATTACCGTCGATGTTCTGATAAGGTTATCGTAACGGCATCGCAACCTATTGGGTCATAGCGCGTTTGAAACTGGCGCGCCGAGTTTTTCAGTGTGACAGGTCGGAGTTGGTCTAAATGCTCATGTTAATTGTGTCTAAAGACTGTCGTGCGTGTGGCAATTACGCGTAATTGCATACTACAAGTGTTCTAATTGCGTTAATAATGAAATAATGCGCTGTTTAATTATTAATGCTGTTTAAACTATGCCCGAGGTCGCGCCGGCGTTTTCTGCGCCACGCCGCGCGGTTTTGAGGTTATATTCGGGCGCGCTCGCATGTCGGCTATCGTTTAGGCGCGCTGCGGTTTCGCGGCGTTTCGGAAATGCCGCGCGGGCGCGCACCGAAAATGGGCACGTAATTAAAATAGTGCGTGCCGAAACGTTTTATCACGTGCTTCGAGGAACGCTCGAAACGCTTTTGTCAGTCAGCGCGCCCGGCGAGATGAGGCCGCACGAAGCCCTTTCGTTCGATCGCGCTCCGTACGCACACGCGGCCGATGGTTATCGTGGGCACTCTTTGGCTTCGCGCGCCCACGATTATGGCCCGCGCGTCGTTGTTTATCTTCCGGCCCACGCCATGCGCGCCGCGCACGAAGTCGACGCGCGGTTCGGAATTTCGGCGCGGCGCGCGCGCATGCAAAACGCTCGAGAAGCGCGCCCGACAGACGGGAAGCGGAGACGATGCATCCGACGCTGTTGTTTTGCGCCGTTCGCGGGAAGCTCTCCTTTTTTTTTTCGGACACCGGACGTCGGACGCGAGCGCCGAAATTATTCTCGATAGGCAGATACATAAATTTGCTTGCTCGACGTGAGCGCTCCGCGCCCCGATTGATGAAACGGACATCCGATTTAGCACACCGTTAAACAATTCAACACCACGCATCGCGATAACCATCACACCGCGTCGTAACGATCACTGATTTATTTCGCGGTGCGAACACCACCGAATGAAATTGCTTTATTGCAAGAGCGCAGAACAAAAGAGAGAGCAACACCGACGGCGACGTGGATGCGAGTTTCGAGGAGGCCATGACTGCGTTGCGACTGTGCGCGAAGATGATGCACAACTGATGCGCAGCGCCTTTCAACCCTTTCGGGGAACCTCGGGCTCGGATACTCTCGCTTTCGAAACTCGTTTTCACTCACATCCCGAGCCCCGCTCAGGTAGTCGCTCTTCCGTCCTCTCGTTTTTCATAATGCATATGATTAAAATCTATTGTTAGACATAACCCTTTGATCTTTCGACCCGAAACGCTTCGCACACAGATAGCCGGACTAAAAGCATTCACATTAACATGCGCGGAAAGAGCTCGGAAGGGTAGGGCGCGTTTTTGGGGTTCGCCTTCACTTTCTTTTTCCCTCCGGTTCACTCCTTCCTGTTTGAGCAAGGTGCGCGACGCCGGAGAGCGAAAGCGAAGGGAAACGAGGGACACGCGCGACCGGGTAGCTCGGCCCTTCGGCCGCGCCGCAATCCAATTGCGAATCGAAACTATCGCCGGAAGGAGCGAGGGACCGAAAGAGGGCCGTCACACATTCTCGTGAAAAAATATGGTTGGCGGACTTGCCGCCAGGGCGCAGCACCTTACGGCGTCGAGGTGCAGCGCCGGACTTCTGCTTGGGCTGTTGTTCGAAGATAAATATTTAAACGACAATATAAATATCTGGCAATCGAACGGACGAAACGAAACGAAAAGTTTGCTCGAGTGTCTTTTGTCGCCGGGCTGTCGAGACACGCGCGTCTATAATAATAAAAAAAAACTCGTTGGTACCTGAGCGGCGACGAGTAGAAAATGAAAACGCGCCAGCAGGCGGATGCAGATGTCCGCGTTTCCTAGCCGCGTGCCCCCGCGCGCCAGGCGCTAATCATATGCACGTTTTTTCACGTACCCACCGCGCCGGCGACGTACCCGTTCGCACAATGAAGCACGCCATACCTTTCTAATTCCGATTCGAATCCGGCGCCGCGGCGCGCACACAATGCGCCAAGGTGGGAGCGCAATAATCGTAAAAAAGCGAAAGTAGGAAAAGCAAGCGACAGAACGGGACACGGCGCGCACGAAACCGAACAAGACAAAAGTTAGCGGAGAGCGCCGAGGCAATTTTCACGTGCTTTTATCGCCGCGCTGCACTTTGCCTTTTAAAACGTTTTAATTCGATCCGCGAACGTTCGCATTGTCCGCCGGTTATCGGAACACAGATGTGTGGCTACCTGTTCCGGTTAAAACCCGATCGCGATGTTTATTCGCGCAAAACGCCCCGAGGCGAATTGCGAACGCGCACGGAAAAGATGATCGCGCGCTAACAAAACAATAACTGCCGCTGCAGCGAGCAGGGCAAATAAGGAGCGCCGGCGAAACGAAAGGAGCGAGGAAAACGCGATGTGTGTTTAACACTCGGTTCGCGTCGAGATGTGCGGAAAGATTGCGAAGAACGCCGCCGGTCTTGTTTTGATGGGTAGACCAATTTCGCGCAAATAAACAAACAGGAGAGACGAGGACAAAGAGACGTTCCGGTTAGGGCAGTCGACGTACGATGCGTTCAAAACTCGCTCAAAAACTTACATTGCCTCAGTCGGCTCCTCAAATCTGCAAACGGAAAACATTCGTTTATTAGTGGATCGATACGTTTTGTCAACATTTCATCGTCGCTGTCCGAATCAATGACAATAAATACGTTTCAAATAATTAACTGGAAATATTCGAGGCGTGTTTATGCAAATCGCGACTAGTTTGCAACCAACTTTTGTAGGCGCTTAGTTTTTGCATCTTAAACCGGACCGCATTATACAGTGCGTTTTGAGAACTAGTCTTGGGCAGGCACTTAGGCAATGCGAGTTAATTTATAATATTTATCAATTGCGTTTATTAAATTCGCGTCGCAAGAACCGACCGACCTTTCGGAAAGAGCGAGATATGCATCTCGATGCCGTCAATAAAGATTAATAGTGTTTCGCTCGTTGCCAATTAATACGCTAATTGCCTCCATATACAATCCGGCTTCGGGTGTTAATTAAGATATGTTAAGTGCCGCCGCCGTTGGCGCGCGCGCACCATCGCCCTCGCCATCTCGCCGACCGAATAATCGCACGCCGCTTTTTGCGCTTTTCGCGGCGGCCGACTCGCGAACGTTAGCGACGGGCACAAACAATAATCGCGAAAAAATGAGCGACGCTAATGGGCGCATAAATCAAGCGATATCATCGATTTGGGCTCGTAGAATGGTCCGGAGGCCGGTCGAGATTAAAAACTGGGTGGATCTAGTGCCCGAGAGTAGGTACGGATTTAAAGAACAGATTAAGAGGCTTGCTTTAATTGAAATTTACATTGCCGATTGTGAATTAACTGTGGAAGGAATAAGCAAGTTCTCGAGCGCCACAGCGCGATGGAAATCATTTTTCATGTCCAGAGAGTAATGAGAACTTGTTTTGAATGTTTTTAATAATCAACGTTTTATGGAGATGGCCCTGGAGGCCGGTAGAGATTGAAGACTGGGTGGATCTAGTACCAGTTAAAGGCTTAGGAATAGATTAAAGCTTGGTTTAATTGAAATTTAAATTATTGATTGTGAATTACGCACTTGGTTAATTTTCCTGTGTTACAACAGGGTGGAGATGATTTGTAACATCCACATAGTAATGTGTGAGACGGGCAATAATTAAGCCAAAACTTCGTTTTGCCAACTTTTGCGAATTGATTTTAATATTTTTATTAATCACTCATAATGTGGTCGAAGTTTTTTTGGAATGGGCTTGGAGGCTGGTCGAGATTACAAACTGGGTGGATCAAGTGCCAGGAAGGAGATATGAATAAAGATTAACCTTTGATTTAATTAAAATTTAAATTACTGATTGTGAATTAAATTATGCAACACAACCAACTACAATTGGAAAGCACTTATTGTTAGTTAATTCTCGAACGTCACAATAGATGTCGCGCGATACCACAAATTATGATAAATTTGGCGTAAATTATTTTTCATGTCCATAAAGTAATGAGATTATATGAACCTTGTTCTAATTAAAATTTAAACAATGCATTGTGAATAATAGTATGCAACACAACTGACATTCGATTTGAAGGAACTTTGTTCATTCTCCACCGTCCCAATAGATGTCGCACAATGTAACTAACTGTAACCTTCTATTTTTGGCTGAAATAATGTTTAATATCCACAAAGTAATGAGACGTGTAATAATTACAAAAACTTTAAGCTAATAATACGCATTCCCGACCTCTGTGAAATTCGTTTTAATATTTTCTCCTTTAATAATCTCGAATAATTCGGTGGAAGTTTTATAATGCCCGAGTTAATATGCAGATTTTCACTCATAACCGGCAAACAAAATCTAATATGCGGCGTAATCGGCTTAGGTCGTACATCAAACGCGAATTAATTGACTTCCTGCCGTACGTGCTTTATTGCTCGGTTCTACCCACATACACACGTTTATTCACAATAGCGTGCTCAAA